>JAECUM010027589.1:0-61276 GCA_016617855.1 Megalonaias nervosa
TTTAAGAACCCAGCAGAGATTTTTAACAAGTAATAGATTTATAAAGTTTTAGAACTTGCCAGGAAGTATAAATTTTAAAGCAAATCTTACTGGAATATAGGGGCCAATAAGTATTTAGGGAATAGATAACAAAAGAAAATACGCCCCTCCTCCACCAGATATATTGGCCGCCATGTATGTGCAGATAATAATAAATTTCGGCTACAATAAGTAGTGTTGTAAAATAGAGTGTGTGTTTATCTCAATGGTCTAGCAGAGTAAAGCTAAAGGGCCTTATCGTGGTGTTCACCCTTGCTGTTTCCTTCTAGTATTGAAGAGTGGGGATACGGAGAGGTAATGTAATATAAATAATCTAAAATAAATAAATAAATGTGCATAAGAATGCACACACGAATTCACTTTAAAGTTTGACTTCGTCTCCCCAGAATGGGGGAGAAACAAGGTATAGCCACAGGAACGGTAGGTGTATAGGATTTTACTTCCAATAGGCGACGGTGATGAGCAGAATCGCTTACTCCCAGTCTATTACAAGCTAGGAAAGTTAAATCCCCTAAACCAAGGCGCGCGCGCGAGTGCGTGCGTGTATGCGCGTGTATATGTATATGTGACAATCGAACTTGAAAAGTAAATATGAATAAATATAGCGATAACATAATTAAGTACATCTTGTACTAACATTCGTTATATCGAAATAGTATTCCGTTATTTCGAAATAGTATTTCGTTTAAACGAAATACTATTTCGTTATATCGAAATAGTATTTCGTTATTTCGAAATGCTATTTCATTATATCGAAATAGTATTTCGTTATATCGAAATAGTATTTCGTTATTTCGAAATGCTATTTCGTTATATCGAAATAGTATTTCGTTATTTAGAAATAGTATTTCGTTTAAACGAAATAGTATTTCGTCATATCGAAATAGTATTTCGTGATTTCGAAATAGTATTTCGTTTAAACGAAATACTATTTTGTTATATCGAAAAAGTATTTCGTTATATCGAAATAGTATTTCATTATTTCGAATCATACATGTAACTTAAATTTGAAACTTTTTGTGCGTGACGATTATCGCCCTTTGCATTTTTTGGTCTCTTCACGTGGAGCTTTATTTTGCAGTAAATAGTGTTGTGCCAGCGTCTTGTCTTTGATGTGAAAGCTACGAAGGTGAGTCAGGTGAAGGCTTAGTCCTATGTAAGTGGTAGATGTAGCAATATATAAATATAAGCTGCTGTTGTGGTGTAGTAGCCCTGGAAACAACGTATAGTATAGTGTGGGTGTTACTCTTGAACGCTTGACAATGTTTTGGCCTGACTTTATTTCAAACGGATAATTTTCAGTGTGGGTGCCTCCCCCTCCATGTCTGTCTGTATACAAGTAGTAGTCAATATTTTGTCTTCATTCACATGCTACGATTAAATACGAATCAGTGACCTAAACAGTTGCATAGTGCATGCTTTTTCTTAGTAATGTGTACCACACTCATGCCTTTGAAATATTAAACAGTTGCATAGTGCATGCTTTTCTTAGTAATGTATGCCACACTCATGCCTTTGAATCATTAAACAGTTGCATAGTGCATGCTTTTCTTAGTAATGTATGCCACACTCATGCCTTTGAATCATTAAACTGTTGCATAATGCATGCTTTTCTTAGTAATGTATGCCACACTCATGCCTTTGAATCATTAAACAGTTGCATAGTGCATGATTTTCTTAGTAATGTATGCCACACTCATGCCTTTGAATCATTAAACTGTTGCATAGTGCATGCTTTTCGTAGTAATGTCAACCACACATGCCTATGAACCATTAAACAGTTGCATTGTGCATGCTTTTCTCAGTAATGTATACCACACACAGGACTTTCATTCACTACCACAATTGTAAGAACATGCAAGTAAATCTGAGCAATTTTTCTGGATTTTTTTTCTCTCAAATATCCAGTTTTGGTTATTTGTAGCACAGCTATGAACATTAAAAATCCCAACCATGATATTGGATATTTTGCATGCTATAATAACAGCAGTCATATTAATTCTTGTTGTTTTCAGTGTATTTTAGCATTGTAAATATTAAGCGAAAGAAAATGTGAGTATTTCTGGTCCGCCAACCATCCCTGTTTTTGTTGTCAACCCTAGCACTCTCCTCTCCATTAAAAAAAGAAATTCAAAATAAAATTTTAAAAAATTTTTTAAATTGTTTTGTGCATCAAACTGAGCTGGTTTAGTCCAGTACTTGAAGTGCTTAGTATATTATATATACTAATCATGACAATATAATATAATATACAATGTTTTTAAGAAAGAATTTTAAAAAACCTACCTACCTAGCTAGATACCCTTATTTTGAAACCAGTGCAATAGGAAACACATTTTTGGGGCTCTATGACTTTCAAATAAATATGGAAGTACTGAGTGAGTGGTTTTCAACATGCATCTCTTCATGATTCCTGACATGGTGAACTTGTTTTTAATAGTTCATGTTCTGCCATTGCCTTGTAGTGTTTGAAGGGGATGTTAAGGATATACATGGTGATTTCATAATAATGAGTTTTAGTAGATCCATCTGGCTCCCATGCCAAATGTTTGTTCAGTTTTCAAAAAGTCCCACAGACTTATATGGTAATATATATTTGTACAGATGCAACAAAAATTAAACAGCCTGAATAATTGAATTATCCTGTGTATTGAAATGTAGCAATTCTAATGGTAAATTTCTATGAAAGGTCAAGGTAAAATTGTAACTTTCATAGAGAAACCACACATTACCTCTTGATGAAATTTGTATTTACATTTTGTGTTGATCAAGGTCTATGGGAAATTCACTGTTCCAATTGTATTGGTCCATAATTCCTAGCAACACATTACAATTAAAATTTCACTATCAAAGAAAGATTAATTTTTTAAAAATTGTTTCATTTTGTTTCAGAAAAATAATAAATGTGAGCATTTTTCACCTATGAATATCAGACAGTCATTGTAAAAAGTATAAATGGACATAAAAGTCAATGGGAATCTTGTACAATTGTATAAGGAGTAACTATTCCTTATTTATTATAACCTGGGTTTTTAAAAGCCACATTTTTTTCATGAATGCGTGTATTTTTTAAATTAATAATATTATAACAGTTCCTGTGTTGTTATGGAAAAAAACCCAACACTTTGAGCATTTGATGAGCTCACTTTAACCTGGCACTGCTATTTTTGTGAAAACACTGAGATTTTAAACTACTCTTTAAATATTATACACCAGCTTTTTAAAAGCCACATTTTTGTGAATACCAAATTTATTTTAAATTTAATAATATCAAACAAATTGAGAGCAATTTCAAAAATTTTTAAAAGGATTCAGTAAATTGGTCATATATACTAAATGCCAATGATAAATCAAAATTTTCAAAATTAGCTGAGCTGTTTTTACCTTGAATTCGGTACCAGTTTTTGTGAGAAATGCGCATATATTTCATAAATTACTTTGGGAATAGGCTAATATCATCAAGATGTTAGATGATTTCTATTAAGAAACACTAATGCATATGCATGATGTGATGTTGCAACTGATCTGGAGATTTTTTTACCACTCTATAGACTATATATCATTTGATTCTGACCACAGATGGTAATCAGGCCCTCTGTCATCAAGATCTTGGTTGAGTATGATTATGAGAGAAAAGCATGCATATTAATGGTGGGATAATGCGGCTGATTAGCTGAAGATGTTAAGAAAGTAGCAACTATAGTTTTGATCAGATTTTAATCAAACTTGCCAAAATGTCTTATATTATTAAGATTTTTTGCATGAGTTTGATTATTAGCATGATCAACACAAAATCATACAGTGATCTTTTATCTATTGGACAAGTTGGTTACCACTCTAGAGACAAATTCCAATTTTAGGATTTTATCCATCTTAAGCTTATATATTTCTGTATGAGCAAGAGACTGTGCATATTAATTATGCTTTATATTTAAGAGGATAAAGTAAAATTGGTAAACTCAACTTGATATCAAGTTTGGAAGATACAGATAGTTTAGATAGGATGTGTTCTTCCAATACTACATGGGCCCATCCACCAGCCCAGGTTGACTGCCTCGGTGTGTCCATGGGAAAGGCACTTAGTTCCAATTTTCTTGGCATGATATAGCCAATAATGTGTTAAAAGTAACATTAAAACAAGGGAGAGAAAAAAAACCAGTTTAGTAAAATGGTCAGCTGTTAAGCTGTGTAATCCAGGTAAGTGATATCAGTCCACTAGGGCCTCTTGTTTAATTGTTGACTTTTTATGTGTTGAGCTGTTTCTTATGCAATGTTGCCTGCAGATTCATGGAACTTTTTATGAAGATACTTAAGAAGTACTTCACCCATCAATCCAAATTATGTTACTGTGACCTATATTTAGCACACCAGAGATCTGCATTTAAATTACCTTTTTGCACTGGGAACAGTTTCTTAGACACTATTGCTGCAGAGTGATGTAACATGATATATGTATATAGGATATAACTTGATATATAGTGAAGTAATTTATATATGTACCTTAACAAGTACTGCATCATTTAGACAAAAACTTTTGCAATCTAATCATACCATCATTAGCTTTTAACTTGTTTACAGATTGGAGAGGGAGGTTGCCTAAAAAGTGCCCTTTATTGCGTAAACAATTTATAAATGGAAGCCTTGTTTCAGATACTTCAGACGGCACTATTGGATAAGGAACACTTTGGGATCAGGTACATCCCTCAAACAAATATATGATATATGGTCAATTCATTATGTGTATTCTGTAAATATATCACACAATGTCTTTTATCTTCTACAATAGCTATTTAAATAATCTTGCATTATTTAGGAAATGTGTTAATTTGTCTACTACAGAATGGAGGAATTCCTGAGAAGCAGAAAGATCAGTGAAGACACCATCACAAGGATGACAGAAGATGGGGTAAATTTACTCAAACAATTTCTAATAAATAACAGTCATAATATTATTAACAGTTTTGCACTTGAAGACAATGGTACCAGTGAAAATAATTTGTTTATTATACCATAACACAAGATAGAATAGCTTCTTGGGTTTTTTTTCAGATGTCTTTTTTAGAGAGTACAGTAATTAAAATTGGAACACATAAACCTGAAAAGCACAAACAGTTTATGAACAATCTATTCAGTAACATAATTTGTTGATCTGTTCAGTCTATAAATTGCAGTATATCAAAAGGACTGTTTTACATCAGAGTGATACATTATCTGAGTCAGCTTGATCAAGGGTTACCAACTTCTTAAAAATGTCAAATAAACTATGGATTTAAATCATCATAGACTTATTTGGTGACCTATCTGAAAAAAGACAAACATTTGAAATCACTTGTGCAAAATATAACTGTGGCATTTGTTCTGTCCTTTTCCAATCATTGTGATTTTGATTTTAGTGTGGCATTTCCCAAGCAGTACTTGGAAGTTATGATTGGGCTGTATGACTTAGATGAAGATGAAGGATATTGTAATACATTGGAAGAATAATTATGGCATCTACATGTTGTGTAGTTACGGTATTTAAGTATTATTAATATATTGTACAGACAAATTTACAAAGGACACTGTTCACTCCATAAGAAGCAGGTAATGTTAGGGTTATATTGAAAAACTGATCTTCAGCATCTTAAGTATGTAGTCAGACTTGAGACACAAGTTAACATAATTTCTTGGATGGATTGCCATTTACACAATGAAAAATATATCTGTGAGGGAGTCATAATATCAATGACCCAGTTTATTAAGACAGGAGAGATATTAATGATCCAGTCAAAATAACTGCCAAATTGAGTTTACACTTTGTTTTCTTACCAAACTTTGTGAGAACATTTTGAGCAAAGGATGCTGTATGAAATATATAATTTTGAGATGGTCTGAATGGCTTAAACTAACACATGAAAAGTGATTAGGATGACTTGTTTGGCTAAAAAGTAGCCATTTTAATGCATGTAAGGAATTTCCTCAACCATTGATTTGGAAATGACCCCCAGTGAAACCTGGCTTTGAGTTGTGTCCTTTTACTCACTGTCAGTTTATCACTGATAGAGACCTGGGCTTCCTGAAGATCATTGTGTATGTTTTGATGCATGAGTGAACATTTCCTATGTTCCTAGTACTGTAGGTAGCACATTCAAACCCAGGCTGTGTGTGGCACACAGAGGTACATGTACACATATTAGTGAAATGTAATTGATCTAGTTTGATGCTGTGTTAATGTACCATCTTAGACCAGTAACATTACCAGTACATTATCGTACACTGCTTTGTGTGAGATATTTAATGAGTCAGGATGAGTTGGTGAAACAGGATTCATTTCAGTAAGTTATCACTTGCCCTTATTGTTTCATTTAAATGACAAGATGTTAAAATATCCACTATTTTAGCAAGACATGGGCATCAAACCATAATTATTTTCCTTCTTTGTTATGTATAACCACTTGTTATTGTACATTTGATGCTATAACTGATAGAACTTGGTAGCTTTTACACAGACAAGTTCACAGTAGTGCCTAAAATCTGGAAAGTGTCATCAAGGGTTGACAAGCCCATTTTTGTATGTTTATATGGTAAAAGACTTACTCAAGGGAAGTTACTGCAAACTGGATGAGGACATGCAGTGAGGTGACACTTTACATATCTGTGTGTTCATTAAAAATTTTAACAATCTTTACAGTTTTTAAACTTTAAAGTCTACCCTTTGGTAATTATTATAGCTTGTACCATTTCACATTGAAGTCACATGTGAAGTACACTACCAAACTTGGTACGATGTTTCAGGAATATCTTCTGATTTAGGTCATCCTTGAGGCGAATTCAATGTGCTCTGAAGCTATGTGCCAAATTTTCTGTACTGTAACATCCAAGGTATTCCAAAGAAAATAATTGTATTTCTTGATTAAAATCAAGTGTTAACAGTTATGGAAGTGTACACATTCTTAACAATATTCTAAGTCTTTTGAACATGTACAGACCACAGTGTACCAACCTAAGGTTTCAAGTCTATATCTTCATTGGTGCAGGTGGAGCTATACTACATTACAAAGAGACAGAAAGATGGATGGCAGTACAGGTGGGCAGGATTACATAATCCCCAGTGGCACCTATCTTTTAAAAACATACAGGAATAATAAACTGCAGAAGGTTGAGTTTTAAATTCACCATATGGCTACTGACACATAGTTAAATGAAACTATTGAGTGACAAACTCACAAGGGAGTAAATAAATAACTAAGGACAAAGGCTATATTGACTGCATTAGCTAACCAATCTACTTATGCCATTTAAGTGTATGTGTGTCTCTCATATATATATATATATATATATATATATATATATATATATATATATATATACACCTTTCATATCTGTTATTGCAATAATAAATAACCTGTTCAAGATTTTGTGAAGAGAAAATAAAACTCATGCCTCCAGCTCAGATGGGATGTGTGTGCCAGTCTTAACAATATTCTAAGCCTTTTGAACATGTACAGATCACTCTGTACCAACCTAAGGTTTCAAGTCTATATCTTCATTGGTGCAGGTGGAGCTATACTACATTACAAAGTGACAGAAAGATGGATGGCAGTACAGATGGGCAGGATTACATAATCCCCAGTGGCACCTATCTTTTAAAAACATACAGGAATAATAAACTGCAGAAGGTTGAATTTTAAATTTACCATATGGCTACTGACACTTAAGACAGGCATATTGTAATTTACATTGTCATGTCCTTTTATCTCGGATAGATGGAAATGTGATTTCTATGATGGATGTGGAACAGCTAAAGAAATATTTACCAAGATATGGAGATTGCTAAGCAACAATAGCTTATGCCAAACAACAAAGAGCTCTTGAAGAGACTGCAAGCTTTCCCAGTGATAGAGAAAGATCTCTGAGAGATAGATTACTGGACAAATTACGAGCAACAGGGAACAAAGAGGAGCATTTCAGGAGAGCAGCACCTCAGGTTGGTAACAAAAATGCTCAAAAATTCCTAAGAAAAGTGGAAATTGGCTGGTTAAATACTTATTGTGTGAGTGGTCAGAAGCAGGTTAGGTCAACATATGGTGGTGGAACTAGAACTGTTCATGTCCACCTTGATGCAACTGTCTCTGACATATTATCCACAGGAAAGGATCTTTTATTTCCTAGTGGAGTATCGAAGAAAGGAAAAGTTGATGACTTTGATTTCTATCTTGCTGATCAAACTCATGAAAAATTGTCTGATGAACTGACTTTGAAGGATATATATGAATCTACAAAACTGAAGATTCTCAGGCTTAATGTTGTAACAACAGCACACACAAGTAGCTCCAATGGTAACAGCAGCAAAGAAAGAAGAGTTAATACAAAAACAGAACTTTCTGCCCAGCCTATACATCCAAACCAGTCTGATTTGAGTCAGAAGTCTCCTCAGGTTCAAGCAGAAGGCAGTATAATTGCAATAGCATCTGTGTCCACCAACGAACTATAGATACTTGATAGTAACCAAGCTGAAAATATGATTGGTTTTGGAGAATCAAACACTGCTTCTGATAATACATGTCATGGGGATTGCTTCGAAGTAAACAGCATTCATTCGTTTGGCTCCAAAGATAATCTGTCTTCGATCAGTCCTGATCATGAAGTCTGTGAGTTAACACTTGATTCGCACGAGTGTCTGATGACAGCAGTTCATTCCCAAGAGCAATTTCAGCCAGTCATTGATCTGTCACAAGCACCATCATCAGAAGAAAAAAGTGTTATGACCGTTATGCTGCACCACTCCAATTTACAGGAGGAAATGTTGCAATATTTCAAAGCATCTGATATTTTGAATACAACATTAAAGTTCAGGTTTGTAAATGAATGTGGGCATGATGCAGATGGAGTATCAAGGGATGCCTATGCAGCATTTTGGGAATCATTTTTCTTGAGAAATGCAGATGGTGAGGTTTATCGCATACCTGTTTTATGTCAGGACTATGGCCAAGAAGAATGGGAGGCTGTGGGTAGAATTTTGATCAAGGGATACAAGGAGCACAAATACTATCCAATAAGTTTGGCTCCAGCTTTTTTTATTGCAGTAGTACATGGGGAAAATTCTGTCACTCCACAATTATTGAAAGACTCATTCCTTTTATATATTTCACAGTCAGAAAAGGATGTTATTGAGGCTGTTCTAACAGGAACACAGTATGACCAAGACGAACTACTTTGTCTACTTGATCACTTTCAGTGTCATAAAATCCCAGAACTGAGTGAGATGGCATCAACATTTATACAAATTGCACACAAAGTATTAATCTAAGAATCTAAATATGCCCTTGATGCTATTAGTGTTGTTGGTGAAGGTGTTTGGCAAATTGATTTTCCAGATATTGAATCAATCATAGCCCTGTATGGGAGACTAGACCCAACCATCCCAAAAGTAATAAAGCTGCTCCATGCTTCACCAAGAACAAAGGAGGAAAATGCTTCTATTGGATTTCTTCATAGATTTATTCGAGGCAGAAATAAAGGGCAGTTAAGAAAGTTACTCAGGTTTCTGACTGGATCAGATGTAATTTGTGTCGATAAGATTGATGTTCAGTTTACTGTACGTTATGGAAAAGGAAGACTTCCCAGTGTCCACACTTGTGGGCCTATGTTAGAACTACCCTCAACATATGCAAACTACCCTGACTTCCGATCTGAGTGGGAAAGCATGATTGATTCCAGAGAATGCATGGAAATGAACATTGTGTAGTTGTTCTTTTAATTGCAGAATATAGTGACCATTTTATTTTGTATTTTGTTGTAAATAGTATCAAACATTTTTACAACTTGCATGTAATCAAATCAGTCCATTATAACAAGAGTTGGATTGTTGGTACACTATTCTGCAATATTCTGTGTGTGTGTGTGTGTGTGTGTGTGTGTGTATATATATATATATATATATATATATATATATATATATATATATATATATATATATATATACTGTATGTGTGTGTGTGTCTCTGTGTATTTGTGTGAATAGCTTGAACCCCCATCTAACCTAGGAAATCATTTCAAGAGATCTGTAGTTCAGGTCCACAGTGTGTAGCAATTTTGTAAAATACTGTTTAAACATTTTGGTAAGATTCTGTTATATGTGAAAAAACAATTCAGTCTTAAATGAAAACAAGTTTGAACTTTCCAAATTGTTCAAACCAAGCCATGTTCAGGCAAGTGAGATCCTGCCATGCATGTGTGTGTGTGTGTGTGTGTGTGTGTGTGTGTGTGTGTGTGTGTGTTTATTAAGCTTTTGATTATACAGAATATCACTGCTTTTGAACCTTTCATTTTAATTTCTACAATAATGAGAAGTCTTATATATTTGTGTTTCTTATCAGCTTGTACAGTGCAGTGAGTTTTTTATTTATCTCAGTTTCTTTGTACATTATTGCCTAAAAGGTTGTGTAATATGGTATATCAGGCATTATGACAAATACCACATACTGTAGTCAAAACTAAGTCACATGACCTATATTTCATGATCCACTGATTTGCACTAACCATTGTGTTTTCACTTAGTTGTCATTTTTTGTTGCTATTTCATGCTCCTGTGATCAATGTGCTTTGCTGTGCATGTTTTAGATATCACTGCTTGCATAGTTATATTATTGCTTTAGACCTTTTAGACAAACTAAATTTTGCAATCCATCAATATCAGCATTGTGGGTTGTTTTCTTGCATTATACCTTAAATGTTTTAACCTCCATTGCTTGCATTGGAAGCAGAGTAATGACATGGATGCCGTGTATGCTACAGAGAAAATATATTTTATGGGTTAAAGTGAGAACATGATTCAGATGAAGAGGTCACATTAGTCTGTCTGAAACGAATACAGTATTTGGCATTAAGGTACTTTAATTTGCCTTATTTTTAAAAATTGTTTGAGTGAAGAAGTTTCATTTCTTGTTTCCAGTCTTTCAGTCTGAGTTTCCAGTTATATGGTATCTAGGAACTTATTCCATACATGCTTGATATTTTGATATTGTGTAGCCTTTCACCTTTACACAAAAGTTGTGTGTGTGTGTGTGTGTGTGTGTGTGTGTGTGTGTGTCAGGTACATATGTATACATATTTTTTGATGTGCTCTAAACGAAAATTTATAAATCAGGATAAATAATAATATTTTAGTCTCTGCATGGTTTGTAATGATTACTGACAAATATTGCTTTCATATTAGAACAGATATCAAAGACATTATGATTTTTGCAAGCATTGTTTCTTTAAGTTCATGTTTATCATATCAAGTAGAATCAAACACTTTATGTAGTCAATATGCAAACAGATGTTATTTTGACTGAGTACTTTATAACATTTATTTTTCATCGCCTCTTGATATTTGCTTTAGATGTTAGGATTGTTGTATGGACTAGAGGCTACATTAGTTCCTTTATTTTCTTTGCAGAGGTGAGCGATTTAATCGGTGATTATTTTACTTTAAACAGTGGTATAATAAGAAATTCTGGCCCTCGCACCCCTTGGTAACACTTAATTCTGGGGCCCTCTCCCAATAAAAAAGTTGTTTGATAAGGAAATCATATGTCACTACTTCTTAGGTGATACAGCATAACGCGAAAAGTTTCGAAAACTTATATAAACTGACGTGTTTGCATATAATGCACTACATTTCACTGTCTCTTGGGATTAAAAAAACTGGATCACCTGTGGAATGAAGTGGTTTAAGGTTATTATTGCCTTGACTGTGCAGATGAATGCCTTAAGATATACTTTTAATCTTCAGAAAGTTTATCCCATGAAGAAGGAGATAACCTTGATAAAATGATGGACAAAGGGTTGGGATTAAAGTCGCTGTGTCCTGAAGCAATGATGGATTGTATGTATCTTGCCGAAATTTCAGGCACTTGGGATATGGCTAATAATGCATCCCCAGCGTCTACCTCCATTCCTTCCCATTCCAGTCAAAATTTCTGATAAACGCCTTCATGTAAATAATGGTCTATGCAATATAATGAATGCCAGTTAAATATGACCCTTCGTTCCAAAGTGCCTGAGTCTCAACTCGCATAAATTGCTTTATCTTGCCCCGTGGCTAGGAAAGAAGCTTGTGGTCAAATTTATTAGTTCCTGGTAGATGTGTTCATACTTTCAAAAGTTTGTTTTCTTAGTATTTTAAATACATAGAGATGCTTTTCATGGAGCCCTGTCTTTTATAACAGACCTGTTGTCCTTTCTACAGTCCGTCCTTCCTCTTAAATAAGAATTCTAAAAGCTATAATTTACAGCTCAGTGTCCAGGCGTTCTTAGTGTTCTTCGTACATCTACCATAAGACATAGAACAAGTCCATTCTGGAAGGAGAAATCTTTTTCTCGATGACCTCCAAAAAGCGGGAAATATCAATTACTTTATTATGTTTTTCATATTAGAATTGAGAATTAAAACAAATTTGATTAGTTCAGCTACATGTTTGTGTGCTTATTTCTATTGATTTTGTGACAAAGTTTCGAAAGAGGAAATATTTATGTATTTCATTAGGATTTATGGGTATCACTGTTTGACAATTACGATATCGGCGTGAATCATACCCATGCCTCGAGTAACGGCAACTATCATCAGTGCCCAAACCCACACGGTCATGTGCTCACCTGCTCCCCTCCCCTCCAACAAAAAAGATGAAAGAAGGTCGAAGATAAGGGCCTGACGGTGCATGAAAATCTTATCGCTTTGACATACGGAATTTAACACTTAGCCATATGCACGTACCCACTGGATTTCTATTGAGAAATGCAAGATGTATACTACCTTTTCTTAGCGGTCAAAAAGTTGCAGTGTCAGTTTACTTATCGTAAAAGAGCGTACGCCTGTAAAAACAAATATACTCCAAATGTCTTGAGTGCCTTTATAATTCGATCTCTACAGCCACAATCATTTCTATTACATTAAACCCAGGATAAGTTTTAACACACATTATATGCACACGTTTAACAAAATTAGAGATTAAATGTTTGTATGCGGTGATTGCTACAATGTTAGGGTAATCTGGTCATTCTAATGATTTCTACTATTAATTACAGCGCGAGGGGAGGGGGCAGTCGGGATCTTTTATTCCAGCTGAGATTTTCTTAGTAATTCACCTCACTTTTGTGTAACAGAAGCAATTCTTCACAAAAAGGAGGGGAAGGGAGGTTGGCAACTGACATAAAACTATTCTGAGAGACAAAATAGGGGCTGCCACTAAAGAATATTGCCCCCTGGCGGATCGGTAGGGTATCCACCAAACAATATTGACCCCGGGCGCCTAAAGCCCACGCGCCGCCGCTGCCTGATGTAAAATCCGATATGAACTTATTATTTGAATTCGGAAATTGTTTCAAACATATAAAATATATGCTCGATATATTCCTTGTGATCCTTTCTGAGAGATAAAAATCCCAGATTGCAATCTACGTCACCACAGTAGATAGGCCTATGGGGGTAAACACCGCTAGCTCAGCAACAGTCATAATAAATAGAACCAATTAAAATGACAAACAACAGTTCACCATTTTCTTCGCAGACACTTTTGTTTCTTGAACCCTAATTTGTATAAGAGTTGAGTGTATTTCTGGTCGCTAACTCCATTGCAGATATTTTCCTCCTCATTTGGCGCTATTGTTAATCGAGAAACGAAAAATTTAGGTTTCAGCAGGTCATAAAAAGAGAGATAATCACACCTTTCTCAGTTCTAAGAAAAACAGTGAACCAAGATTAAGAAAAGCTCAGAATAATAATGACCCTAGTTTTCTACAAAATGATACTAAACAAAATTGTTTAAAATAATTTTTAAAAAATTTGAGGGGGGGGAGGGCTGGAGGGGGAGGCTACAGCGATATATTGCTTTGGGCATAATTACAAGTAGAGCACTGATTCCATGTTTATTATAAAACTTATTGAATAAACTTAAATTTAAGCCAATAATAAAACATTTGTCTGTGTGACTGGAGAGAAGGAAACGATGCAGAATGAGTGTAGTAAAGGTACTGTTTACATTGGTTTAACTACAGCCAGACATGGGGCCCCGAATGGCCGAGCGGTCTAAAGCGGTCTCCGTTACGGATCACTGCCATTTCACCTCTGTCTGCGTGGGTTCGAGTCTCGGATTCGGCGAATGTGGATATGTGAGAAAGCTTGCCAGTAGCTTCTCGTGGGTCGGTGGTTCTTTCCGAGGATTTCCCGTTTTCTTCCTCCACCATTAATACTGGCCGCCATGTATAGCCTATCGTGTGCTGAAAAATGGCGTTAAGCCCTATAACAACAACAACAACAGCCAGACATCGTAGTTTCCGTAACACTGGCGGATCCTAAAGATCATTATGTCGTCAAATTTACGAAACTACAGACATTAACACACTTTATACCAATTAAAACAGATGCACGCTATATAAATGAACTTGAATGACCGAGGAACTTCGTTTTGTACGTATTTGTCAAACATTTAAGTGCGAGATTTACATTTTTGTTTAGTAGTCCAAACACAAACGACAAAATTCCATTCCACATCCTATCCCATATTGGTCTCATTGGGTGCTCAGCTCAACTCATCTAGAACAAAAATGACCACTATCCAAGCGCATAAAATGACTAAACTTATTAGGAGGATGTCCTTTACAGCATGTCATTAATATGTTGCCGCAACTCCAAATACAGATCAAGAGCTTCATACGCATGCTTTGCCATGTGTAAACTTTGCTCAGCCATTATATATACACATAGATTGTACACATCCTCGTCAGAAGCTATTCCATCACGGTACCTTACATTATTCTGACATAACCGGAATTCTTCTGCATCTATTAAACACATGTAGTTCTCCGTCTCATACAACTCTGGGACTGAAAACATGATGTTTGGAATACCACTTGGAACAATTAAGTTTATGGATGGTCGAATCACATGGGAATCCCACACTTTGCCTATTGAGTCTAATTCATCCTGGAAATAAAAAACAAGAAAAATATTCACATATGAAATACTTAATAATAGGGATGAAAAGAAAAGTAAGGCTGAGAAAGAATTTCTTCATGTGAACAAATGACTTGAATAAAGAAACACTATAAATTAGATATTATTTGGTAAAACATCTTTGTTAAATACACAACTGATGTATCAGATCGCATCTCTAACATATAAGAATGAGTATTATCAGTGACATCAGCTCGTATAAGGAAAATAACAATTCGTAATCTATATACAGGTAAGACTTTGAAACAAATATTCCCAATTGGCTTTAAAATACTCAAAGGAACGTTATGTGATAATTCTATTGTATAGTATGTACTCTTTGAACATTGTAATCTGTAATCAGCACTAGTCTTTCCTTAGAATGAATTATGCACATGTAATACATACACACACACATATATATGTGTGTGTGTGTGTGTGTGTGTGTGTGTGTGTGTGTGTTTAAGAGAGATAGAGACAGATAGACAGACAGAGACAGAGTTATAATGTCCGTACCTGGATCATACCAAGAAAACAAAATAGCACAAGATTCTTCTCCAGATATCCGCCGTCAAATTTACCCTCAGCTTTCATTTGGTTGAAGAGTGACAACCAGAACTCTACACATTCCTTGTACAAGAAGCTCCACCAGCTTTCAATTCTTTGGTTATTTGTGCTGCGCCCGTACATGAAACTGCGTTCACCACAGAAGGAATCATTTCCATGCCGGCGAAAGAGAAGTTGGAATTCACAAACATATCCATTTTCTGTGCCCCTGTCAGCTCGAACTATAAGGGGGCAACCACCAAAAGCTTTCACAGCTTCGAGATAGTAGCCCCCGATAACACGAGGGTTACTACTTGTGCAATATGCATTTAACCATATCATTTTCCGTGAAAATCCATCAATGCAACCAGTGATGCAAATACCATAGGGGCGCAACTTGTCATAGGAGTCCATATGCCATATGTAATTAGGATCTTTTGATAGACACATACGCTTGTGAAGTCGATGTGATTGGCGGAGATCAACATTTTCAGGGTCTAAGAACTTCTTTCTTTCTTGCCCGTATACCTCTGCATTTCAGCTTATGATACATCCATCTATAACCGTGCATGGTACCAAAGAACATCTGTTCATGCATTATGAATTCGGCAACAGTCATCACATCAATGTGATTTTTATACCGGTACACACCACCAACATGCAAAATACGACTCAGCTGTCTAATGCTGAGACTATATCCATGTCTTTCTTCCAGAATGAAAACAATCTTCTTATACTTTAAACCCAAGTGAAAATAAAATTTTATCAGAGCTAAACGGTCCTTATCAATTCTCACAATTACAACAGTACTAAAAAGCCTAAATATCCGTGAAACGCGAATTAATTTTGAAAAAATCCGAAATATTTGGAAATAACGAAATACTATTTCGAAACAACACAATATTATTTCGTTTAAACGAAATAGTATTTCGAAAAAACGAAATAGCATTTCTAAATAGCGAAATACTATTTCGATATAAGGAAATACTATTTCGATATAATGAAATATTATTTCGATATAACGAAATAGCATTTCGATATAACGAAATACTATTTCGATATAACGAAATAGTATTTCGTTTAAACGAAATACTATTTCGAAATAGCGAAATATTAATTCGAAATAACGAAATACTATTTCGAAATAACGAAATAGTATTTCGAAATAACGAAATAGCATTTCGAAATAACGGAATGTATTTCGATTAAACGAAATAAAAAATATATGCATCCATGTCACTTAAGGGGCTCCGTACATTTTTCACCAGAAATTCTGCTGTTTTTCCTGATTAGTTGTTCATTCAAACTTTAATACAAAAGTTGTGTACGTCTTTTCAATATTTATTTTCATGTTTACGTGCTTACAGAAGACAAATGTTACTGTGTTCAATGACGTATGAGCTTGTTTATTTGAAGTCCATGGGTTTATGAATACAACTACATAAAGAAAAAATGCTATGATGCATATCTGGGTATTTAGAATGGACCATCCTTAATTTTCTATGTCACTTAACTTTAAATGTAAAAATCTGGGATATAAATACAATAATATGGCACGATTTTCTCCAAAACCGAAATGTAGACCCGCTCCCTGATTGTATTAACCACTAAACACGCAGGAGCTTAAGGGATAAATACCGCGTACATAAATCAATTTTTTAAAAATGTCTTAATGCTAAATTTTAATTGCTTATGCCACGAGTAATGAAGTCGATTATATAAGCTCAAGAGGCAGGGAAGTATTGCGCAGTGGAAGAAAGTTTTTGGTTTTCATTCCATCCACTCTGGAGACCCACTTGATATAAAATAAAAATCCAGTGCTTGTTCACTCGTCACCTCTGAGAATAAATGTATTAAAACTGATATCCTCGGAAACAATACAACTATGTTATATATGTTGAACAAGTGATTCAAAAGCTGTATAATTTACAGCATTTTTCTCCATCCCTCTTCTCTCTCTCATAAATTGATAGAAATATAGGAAATCTTAGGATAAATCATCATCATAAGGAACAATTTTTTGAATTATTAATAAAAATAAGGAAGCTTCTCGCGGAACGATGTTTAAACAAAACAGCTTTAGTCGGTGACGTTTTGAAAATTTTAATTCTTTTATATACGAAGTATAAGCATTTGACTATTATTAATGTGCAAACTGTATTCACTATATTTTTTGTGAAAAAATGATAAAGAAATACATAAAATACCTTTTCTGGAGCGAATCCGGCAAGATTTTGACAGCAAGTCAGCGCTAAACATATACACGCGCGGATCGTTTTAAATGATAACGAAAATAGATCAGATGTAAGCGACTGAACCTAATGGAAATATGTACATTATTTACATATCGTTTAGAAACAAAGATCAAGTTTTTTTTTTAACTCGTATCATTGACATTTATGCAGACTGCGTGCAAATGCACGATTTAGGATTTATATCTTTTGGCAATATGCTTGATAGGACCTTTTTGCCACTATGTCTATAATCCACGACTATAGATAACACAACGAAGAGGAAACCATAAGGTATTTAATTGTTAATTTCATTTATTAAAAGCAGAACTGGAAAAAAAATCAAATACATATTTAGGGAGGAGAGAGGCGCACATTTTACCTATATAAGTTTCATCTGGATCGGATTATGGGCCTAGATAGACTCTTAACATATCAGTCTATGGTGCAGTTTTTGTTTGTTTTTAAAAGATTTTTCCTATCGTTTTACTCATGTATGCGAAATCTTTGAGAGCGTAAATTCATTTTGTTCTATGAATTTTTTGGGAGGAATTTTTTGGTAAGCGCGTATCGTGTTGACAAATACGGGTCTAATTCAATAACGATGTTATTCAACAGCGTTTCGATGGTTTGCGCAAACGTATTTTCTTCGTATAGTGTTTGTTCATGCTGGTCCGTTAACTGTCTGTGCTGAGAATTGCCAATTATTCATTCATTATTCCTGGTACATCCTAGCAGTTGAGATTTTCATATCTTTACCTCAACCGGGCGCTGCATATCTATCCAACAGTTTGTATTTACGCCAACGGTAGTCTATTCGTTGCCAGCATTTGTTGCCTCTAAGTGTGTCCCAAAAATAAGATAGCACTATCCTAATCAATAGATTCTGATGGGATAAACCCATTTAGGTTCCCAATATTTCCGGTTAGCAACGGTACAGATCCGATACTATTTCGAGCACGTTTGCTAATCACTTACGACATGTTGGTCACTTGAGTATCCAAGACAGGTTTTGTGCTGAGTAACACTGCACTTTTGGTCCTGTAATAACACGTTATTTCCCATGCGTAGAATACCTCTAATTTGACCTCCACTGCGGCTCAGTTTTGAGTTACATGGGCCATTCTCGTGGCGGCATGTTCTTCTGGCCAATAATCACAGTGCAGACCAATTATCGAATTGTTGTTCACGTTGACGTTTCCCCCTCCCTCGCATAGTGTCTAAAGTTTAATCGACGTGTTTTTGCACCAGCGTATTGACGTCATGCTCGAGCACGTGATCCAGGAGTGGAGAAAGTGTAATTGCGTGGATAATTAGTCAAAATCTGCAACAGAAGCTTAAGTTTTTAATTTCTGATTGCCACTACGTGATCATAGGGCCAAACGGGACGCGGTAAGTCCAATCTGCTGCTGAATGAACCACGTTGAATCGTAAGCAGGATAAATACAAGAACCTGCATTCGATGACGCGCTGGAGACAGACAAAGCAGTGTTTACGATACTATTATTATATTATTATTGGTAGTCTCTCGGGGTCGAGGAAGACATGTTGTGCAGTCTCATCAACGATGGACGCGTATGTGGCTCCGGAGTCCAAATTCTGATGAACACAGGCGGTTGCAGGTGGGGCATGGGACACCGGTACTTGGGGGTGGCTGAGACGCAGCTTTGTGACGTCTCTCACGGGCTGCAGCAAGACGCTGGCGGCGGTCAGCCTCGAAGGTGGAACTGGCTTTTCTGGTCAGGACTCGCCAGTGTTTACGATACTAGAACCAGATGAAATTACCCCCGTGGTAACGCCAGACGCTGTAACTGACAGCATAATTATTTTTAACGATATCCAATCGACCGTGCCAACACGAATCGCATCAAGGAATATTTTTCACTGTCGCTCAACAAACGCTATAACGCAGCTCATCTTGCACAGTCTTATTATTATGACGTACCTAAATATATCAGGCGTAACAAAAGGATGTTTCGTCATATTTTCTGGTCTGGACAATCGCGACATAGATTATATAGCTTGATATCACGCACGGGTTATTTTTTATTGCCGCACAGGATTTAAAAAAAAAAAAAAAATGTTACCTCCTGGCGACACAGCGACTGCATGACGTTATGGTGTTTCACAGAGACGCACAAGAAATACCGCAAATGTATCGCAAAGGTGTTGATGAACTTTATACCCCGTGCACTGACTAATTTTGTTGTCTCGATGAGATATAAATTATCTAACGCTATATTATAATATCATTTACCTAGACAGCATCACCAGAGAATCGTCCGCATGTTCTACGTAGATTTCCAGAGCATTATAAGCAGCTATGGCAAAAATTAATTAAATCAGTTATAACACGTATCACAGCACATGTTGAAAAACAAGAGAAACTTATTATCAATAACCCGCGAACTCGGGTGTGGAACTGAGAGTGTGTCTCTGTTGGCTTTTTCGGTGACTCTCGAAAAAGTTTCCGGTATGTTTCGGCGGTCAGCCGATAATGGCAAAGAAGGACCTTCTTCAAGGTGTTGTAATTGTCTGCTTGGTCTACTGCAAAGTTGTGATAAACTTCTCTACCTGCACCTTGCAGAATGGCCGAAACTTTGATTACCCAATGTTGCTCAGGAATCTTATGTACGCATGCGAGTTCTCGAATTGAACTAGTAATTCGTCAGTAGATTCTTTATTTTCGTTAAATCTCGGCATGTTTATCTGGACATTACGGTGGTCAGCAATCGATCGTCCATTTCCTACAGAATTCGAACTGGTGTTATCTCTATCTGCTGTTCTAGCCACTACTCGTAATCTTTCCATCTCAAGAGCGTGAGTGAGCTCTCTTTCCTTCTCGGCCGCTCGTCGTTCTGCTTCCCTCTCTTTCGCGGCTGCTTCTATCCTGGCCAGCTCCATCTGGTTCTCCCCCTCTGCTTCCTTTTCTTTCTCCTTCGCAGCCGCTTCTATCCTGGCCAGCTCTTTCTGGGTTTCTCTTTCTGCTTCATTTTCTTTCTCAACCGCTCATCGTTCTGCTTCTTTCTCTGCCTTCCATTCTTTAATTCGTTCCTCGATGAACGCTACGAGGTGGTCCCCCTCGAAACCTAAGTCTTCCATGCCAATGGTACGATACTCCTTTACCATCTGTCTTTCCGTCGCCATCGTAAAGTAAATACTATCAATAAGTGATACCTTGCCTCAACTTACTACAGAGTTAACAGATGCTATTCATTCTTATCGACAAAATACTTACCCGTTTCCAACGAAACGACTTGTCGCAGTAAGATATCTGCCCCATATTTGATTCACTACTACTGTACGTAATTGAATGCTAACAAGCATGCAATTGTGAAAATACAAAATACACAGAATGGAAACTCTCTTAATATTTCAGTAATACTTCCCAATAATAATTCTTTGCTCGTAAAGATGATATTTATGCCAATTTCAAATCCCGGACTATGCGCCCACTTTTTCACATGCCCTGTACGGAATTATTACTAAACCCGGAGAAGGACGGACAATTAAAAAGGTTAAATAGCTCCGAGTCCCCGGTCAGCAAAGCAGACGGTCTAGGTGTATAAAATATAAAAATATTAAGGTGAAAGGTATGACAATTTAATAAGCTATATCTCGGTAATCAACAATTACAGGGCAATTTTTCAATGCAATTGTTTCCAATCAATACAAGACCGATCCAAATTGCCAATTATTTCGTAACGAGAAATTAAAGGTGAGTGTTTCCTTAGTGTGTCCCATATATGTATATTACTCATCTGTAACTTCTGCCTTGTATTCCTTTGTCAGTATTTCCGGTACCCTTGGTTCCGTTCTCCAGGCCATGAGCCTTCGCACAACTGCCTAATTCCACTTGCTCTCCTCGTCTCCTTCTCTCTCTAATCTTCGGGTGGAGTCTTATCCCACCCGGAAAGCTTCCTCAGAAGCCTTTGTTCCTAATTTTGTCCGAAGTTCCTAGAACTCCCTTCCCGCCCTCCAAACGAGCACACAACTTCGGCACTAGAGGCGCAGTCTAGTGTCTCCAACTTCCCTATGATCTGCTCTCGTCAATATCCAGACATGCACTGATCCGTTTATAATAAATGTTACAGAATAATGTCTAACTGCGTGAGAAACCCGCCCCAAAATTTGACTATCTTAGTTCTGATTGGATACCGGTGGTCTCTTCGAAAAATGTCTGGGATAGTATCACTGATATGTTATAATGTCAGATTTCCGACCTCTAAGCCTAAGCCGACCGGTGACATCACTATTGATTGCAAAACAGACTTTCTCACCACCGTGGCAAGGTCATCTTTGAAGTAACAGCGAATTTGACCATAACGCAATGGCTAAGGTAGTTTCTTTGTTTGAGAATCGGTCTAAATTCGTAATATTATATAACACGTATTGACATTACCCAAAGTACTTTAAATTACGAATTCTATCAGAAGACATGTATGACATGAAGAAGGAATTCTTAGCAAATTTTCTCGCACAACGTGACAGTCAACATGTTTTTATTTTAACATTTCATGGTATTTGTTTGGTAATCTTGTCGTTAGATATGTTTTTATGTGTTATCTAATGTTCTAAAGCGCTTAGAGCTTGTAAAGATTAGGCGCTAAGTCCATATTACTATTAATATTATCATTATTTTCGTTGTTGTTGTTATTATTATTATTATTATTAGTAGTAGTAGTAGTAGTAGTAGTAGTATCAATTGCTTGTAGTTTAATTTACATTGGTTCATTATGTTTGAATGTTTTAATGATATGCTTAAATATTACATGTGAATATCTTGTCCTGAAAGATAGGACAGTTTATGGCTTTAATCATTGTATCGAATTAGCACAAAAGTAGCAAATAACTGAAGTACCTCAGAAACATACCAGCTAGGTTAATGACAGGATCATCATTTGTTCTATTTATTTCATTTCCCTTTAATTTGCTCAGTATCTAATAGATCATATTTTAGTCCTTGACTTGATGTTCTCTTTTACCTTTTAAAAGTGTAGTTGAAATAAAATTATGTTTTATTTTCCCTTTTATTTGTGTGTGTAATATCATTCTGTATGTCACTCAGCATTGTTTGATAATGCGTGCCTGATGACATTTCTGAGATGAATTAGTCGATTTGTTTTTGACTGGTGATGAGTTTATTTTCACCTTTGTCTTCATTCTGGTTCTATAATTATTTTAGAGTGACGTGTCATACATCTGTATACTTTCTTGTTCATCTGAACCTTTCATACTGCATACATCACACCCACAAAAATACCACTATCTGATATCTCAAACTTTTATTCATCCACATTTTATTATCAACAGTTATTTCAAATGAAACGGGAAAGTGTGTTCTTAATATTTACGTGAGCATCAGACGCAGAATGAAAATGCATTCTGTGCACGTCTACGTTTATCGTTTCTATTTACCTTCCTACATTAGCAAACTTATTACCTGTACCCTGGAATCTATTATCGTGTGCAGTTAACTGACGCAATTGTAGTCAGTGTAGAAATTGTATAGACTTTATCTACTGAGTTTCTTGTGTTTTTGTTATTCATCAAATGAAAATTTTGTTGATTCCGTAAACTGTTGTTTTCATTGATAATCCTGAAACTAAAGCATATTGGATGTTATTATACAGTACTTACTAAGACTCCGTTTAAGCTAATTCGTGATGAATTGAGTGTAACATTTTTTAAACTTATTCAGTTGCTACATCAATAATTCTCTCTCTCTTGTAACGTAATCGTACGCAATAAACAGCTTAGATTTTGGATTTATGATAGATTTATCTGCTGAAGTTCTGGTTTTGGCCTAAATTATGGAATATCTTTAAATTTCGGTTGTACTGTTGCTTGCTTTCTTAGGTTTGCTGTTTAACGTTGAAATGTAAATATAATTTGTCTGTGCTAGGCTATCATCTACGGAAGACCATTAGCGCCAGATTAGAAAACTAGAATTTGCGGTAATACGAGACGATATTGAGTTACTGCTAGAAAACGTTATTACCCGATTGTATTGTGCAATCACGCGATAAAATTGCGTCAGAACGAAATAGAATTACGTAACAACGAGATGCCTTAGCGGCATTACCAACTAAGATTGAGGCCAATTTCTGTGACTAAGAATTTGGCTTTAGATTGATTCATAGGTCGATACATTGTATATAGACAAATTGATACGATTTTATTTTATATTAAATATTTCGCAAAATTTTGAAAAAGATGTATGTATAATAAGTTGCACCATTTTCATGTTTCTAGAAGATAATTTATTATTTATATAATAGACAAAACAAAACATAAAGTCAACAGTCCCCTCTTTGCGAAATTAGGTTTCACTGTATGCTAGGCCAATAATCCAGACATATCTACCGTACATAAAGAACGTTCGATGGCAAATAACAACTATACAAACATCGCTTGGAGTGATATGTACCATACAGTCATCGTTTCGAGAGATATGTACCTACAAACATCATTTTGAGTGATTTGTACCTTAAGAATATCCTCTCGAGTGATTTACACCATGTTTACAAATCATGTTTACAATTCAGAAACTAACAAAGAAATGTCAAATTTTGAAGTATTCAAAATGTTTCAGTTAAGGGGTTGTTACGAGTCTATGCTCTTAAAATAAGTAACAGAAAAGAGTGAAGACAACAAGCTTTGTAAAATTTAACAAATAATTTATTTCCCTAGAATACAAAGTGAAGAAGGAGAAAAAAGAACTTCCAGTATTGCGAACTAAATCCAAAATTAATCCAGGAATTATAGACGCTAGTCCTGGTAATAAAAAGTCCTGAATAAAGCTCAGTTCAAGTCCCGAAGAGATCCAAAATTGAAGGCGATGACGTGTCGGTTATGGTCTAAGAAGTGCTGATGTGTCAATAGTCTCTTGCTGAATCACAGAAATTTTATTCCAGGTTTGAATTCAGTATAACTTCCAATGAATGTCTTATAAAATAATTTTATCAGAGCACTTTTGTATTTCCAGAGAAAATAATCATTTGAATTCAATAATTTGAAGAAAATAAACTTCAGCCCAAACCGGTCACAACATATACAACTTAAAGTGCTAGATGTTAAAGCACGACTGGTAAAATCCTCACAGTCACAAGATAATATAGTTCTCTGTTTGACCTCAGATCACAAATTAGCATTTTCAAACAAAACAACCATTACCTAACGGAAAATAACCATCTAGAATGATCTAATGAGCCTTGTTTATTTACAACACAATAAACCTATAAAATTTACTTGGGAATCTCCAAAACCCTGACCCTGATCAACATATTTACTCCTTCTTGCTTACCTGAATAATAATTCTGTTAATGAACTCATACACATAGAGAATAATGAAGATATTATTATTTTTTTTTTTTTTACATAAATGAAATAAAAAAAATAAAAAAGTCAATCAGGTCAAGCAAAAATGAACTCAGTTTTGGACAAGGTCAAGTCCAGAAAACAATGTAACATGTTACAATAACATGTAATGAAATAAAAAATTTTTAAAACTAACAGACGAACAATTAAATTAAATATACATAACATTGATGTCGATCGTATACGTGTTGGAGCTGCAAATTCTTAATCCTGAAAGAGTCGAAGTCGCTGTTATCGTTCTATCATGTAATTTTGTTCAGATGCAAAATGGTGTTTGGTGTACATTTTATCAGACTAGCGACTAAAATTATTCATCTTGTGTCGTTTTATGTTTGTTTAATATCTCTCAAATAGCTCTCTCTGGTCTGCAGATTTTAAGAGTAACCGGAGTCGAAAGAAACTACAACTAGTTAAATTATAACTTGACTCAAGTTATCACTACTTATGGAAAATCTTATCTATTATGTTCATCAACCAGACAGTGCAATATAATATAAAGGACCGCTTTTAGGTCATCCAAAACAAGTTGTCAAAGGTAATATAAATATGCTTCGAAAGAAATCCGTGTAATTCAACCTCACTGAATAATAGGAACACGAAAACCACAGCAATCAGATCACATACCAGTAACTGAATCTGGGTCCAGTGTACTTTGAATCTAACACAGTATTTATAGTACATTGTAACCTTTCGGTTTAGGTCTTTGTATGTACTTTAGCTACTATAAAGCAATCTATACCCACCTGCACTTCTATAACATCGTTTATCATTTTCTCCGCAAATTATAGTTATCTTCTTCTCACAATCAATTCATTATATATGCAGTAAGCCAGTAACTGCAATATATCAATTCATTATGTATGCAGTACACCAGGATGTGCAATATATCAATTCATTGTATACAGTACACCAATGCCTGCAATATATCAATTCATTATATATGCAGTACACCAGTAACTGCAATATATCTATTCGTTATGTATACTATACGCCAGTAACTACAATATATAAATTCATTATGTATACATGTCACGTTTGCTACGCTCCTGCAATAAAGTCATGTATAACAAGCTATAATCTACTGTCTTGGGAGTGTTACCGCGGCCGTGTGTTTTGATGGCTAAAGGTTTCCACGGGCTTGTGTTAATCTCTTGCGCAAGGTTACATGACCGGCCGGAGACCCGGAATCTTGAATCGGCACAGGCGATAGATCGCACCACTTCACACCTATGTGTTACAGCTTAGTCCTAAGATCAGAGGGAAGCCGCCGGGTGAACGAGGCGTGTTCTTATCCGTCTCCACGTTGACAGACAGCTGGAGGGATATTCTCCGCCAAGTTTGATTGGATCGGTTCACAGCGATATCCAGTCGGAATTGAGATAGAGGGTGTGATTACAATTTAGATCCGAATTATAACTTTCAGAACTCAGAAAAAATTTAGTTTCGTCTAGACAGATTGCTGAGCAATAGGGTTAGTCCGAGGGAGCGACTCGTAATTTGACGTTAAAACTTAGAGGTAGATTCTAAGGAAAGACAAAGCTTCGAAAAGAAGTTTTATCGGGGACAGAACTTCTGGTTTAAATGAGTCCCGAGTCTCCAAGAGGTGGAGACGGAATTGAGACTAGCCGAACAGTCGAAGTCGACAGAAGTCTAGTCGGTGAAAAGAAGGTGGAGGAGGAGGAAAAGGAGTCTGGAGGAGAAAGCGGAGGAGGAGGAGAAGGAGTCTAGAGAAGGTCGAGGAGAAGGAGAAGGAGAAGGAATTTGAAGAAAGTTGAGGAGGAAGAGGAGAAGGAATTGGGAGAAGTAGGAAAGAGAAGAATACCACCGATGAGTAGAATACAAGGACATGTGGAAATCGATCTTAAACTGCTAATCAAGTGATGCAATATGCTATTAAAGGGTCGAGCGGAAGGAGTATAATTGTAAATTTGAAGCATTTGATTATTGAATTGTTATTAAATTGTTATTCGTTGAATTTCAACCTTTTTGTATATTTAATCATTTAACCATCTGCATTGCTGACTGGGGGCTCGGAGCTTCACATCTATCTTTCACTAATTTAAGTTCCAACCAAAATCGAGCCTGGGTGGGAATTCTATTATAGTTTAATTAAAACACTGGGAGCACCCTATCCCAACCATACCAATCCTCCACATCAGTAATGCAAGATATCCATTCATTATGTATGTTATACGCCAGTTACTACAATATATCAATTAATTATGTATGCAATACACTAGTAACTGTAATATATCCATATTTCGGTATGATTCTTTTTCACTTCAATGTTTCATTCATACTGAATTTACTGATTTAATTTTAGATTACATCTAGTATTTTTGTATCCATATTGATATGTTACTCAGATAAATGTATCATGAACCAACTATGCCGTTGTACCTTTGGCATAATCAGACATAATCAGGATATGTGGATGGAATTTGAAATAAACATACATACTATTCCTGCCAGAGATTTTCTTTAAGTAATAGGACAAAGCCTCTTACATATGCTTGCATAATTCGTTGAGATTCTTAGAATTTCTTTACTTTACTTTTCATATTTCACATACAGCGATTCATCAAAAGCAGAGATAGAAACTGTGCAAAACAAAATTGGATTGAAGAAAGAACACGGTGACTTAGTTTATGAAATAACTGCTGTTGATTCCACCATTGGAATTGCAAAATGTGTCATCTATCAGAAAGCATTCCTACTTTGATATGGATTTAAAAAAAGAAACAATTTCGCAAACTTTTAACAAACCAGTTGTATATGAATGTGCTGTTGGCTTGATGATTACTCCGAAAGAATTTTATTACGCTAAGAATGCTACCTGGATATCATTTTATCGTTTTAAATAGCTAACGTATGATAGTTTACAGAGAAAGTGAACGAACATTATTTAGGGTATCTTTATTACGAGTCTGAACGTACAATTATTTGCACCAACATCACGCTAAATGAGACCAACGTATGCTGAATTGAAAGAAGGGTTAACCGAAAAATCTCTCTACATGTCTCCCAAGCTAGTGAGGACGTCAATCCCTATTGAAAAGTCTCTTACACTCATGCAGATGAATAGTGGCAAATAGACATTATTGACGTGCAAACAAGATCAAGCAATGGATATAAATACGTCTTGGCAATTATCATTTTTGGGATTATACATGGGCTTTATAAGCAAAAGCAAACAAGAGGTGACATATACAATGTTTTAATATGCATTTTTAAAAATTAGTACTGAAGATGGTTTGATGACGGAGATGAGCAAAAGAGTCAATGATATGTTGTCCAATAAAAATACTGAATACTTTTCAAGTTACTCAAATGCATCTCTAATGGAAACATTTGACATAGTTCGGAAAACTCAGTTGTAGAAGGATTTACTCAAAACGAAAACTGAAAATTGATCGATCTTTTATCAAACCTAATTCAAGGATACAATAAAATTCATCATACATCAATATACATGTATATAATAGGTCAAATATGTGTATCACTCTGTTTTCGGTTAATTGATAAATGATACATACGGGACGCTTAATTTCAATAGTGATGTAACAGTAAGAATTTCAAAATTAAAAAAACTAAAAGCTTCCTTTCTAACTTCACCGTGGAAATATTCTAACTTCTCCATGGAAATGTATGGATCACTCTGTTTTCGGATATTTGATAAATGATACACACTGGACACTTGATTTCAATAGTGATGAAACAGTAAGAATTTCAAAATTAAAAAGCAAAACTTAAAGCTTCCTTTCTAACTTCACCGTGGAAATATTCAAAATCGAGCGTGTTGTGATAGGTCATCCGGTACAAACTGAAAGACTTAAATGGAGAGGATATCGACCTGGCATTTGATCGACAAATATTTACTATTAATTGCATCATATACTGTTTAAGAGTTGGCCAAATCAATATACAAATGTTTTCGTTATTTTTAACATGAGAACGCTTCTGTCTGAATGTAAAATACCTCTGTCAAATGAATATGCATTCAAATCAAACAAAAACAACTTTGACATATTTTAATTTGATCTGCGCAATTACAAAATCCACCACTCTATGATTGAAGATGAACTAAAGGCAAAACCGTTATTGGATCGCTAATGGGTCAGAACAATACTGGACACTTGAGGTTTTGGTGAACATACAGCAAATGTTGTTTGCCGCTTCCAAATATAAATATAACTATAGGACAGGTAGCGGTAAACACTAGAGAACATGACCAAGGAAAAACGTGAATTGTATGATGTTGCCTGGAAGAATAAGTAGATAGTACTTCATTCTGCAAGAGAGTAATGGTCTGACAGACGAATGAATATCTAGATTGAAGCAAAATATTAAGTCATAGGTAATATGCATCTTGTTTACACATGTTTAAAACAGAACATCTATTATGTAGTTCATTGCGACAGCGTCAGACAGTAATAAGTAGTTGAGCTGCTAATAATTCTAAGATAGCTTGCTTAGGGTACAGATGATTATAACATTATAACATACCAACAATACATAACAGAATCTAGAATAAACTTCGACTGTGCTGTAATTGGTCCAGTACATGTGCATGCAACAACAATTTACAGAAACCCAGTGACTCGTTTAAACTGGGATTTAACCGTACCCTCAATACCGATGTAACCAAGGCTGATAAAAACCCGGCATAGCAAGACATAAACAACTGTAGAGGACAACCACTAAGACGCCGTTACGGATCATTGCCATCTCACCTCTGTCTGCGTGGGTTCGAGTCTCAGGTTCGGCCAACATGGGTATGTGAGAAAGCTTGCCAGTAGCTTCTCGTGGGTCGGTGGTTCTTTCCGGGGTTTTCCCGGGTTCTTCCTCCACCATTAATACTGGCCACCATGTACAGCCTATCTTGTGCTGAAAAATAGCGTTAAACCCTACAACAGCAACAACAGCAACCACTAAGAAAAAGTGACTCTTATATAGTAAATACTCTCACATTCTCTGATGTTGCTAAGACATATGGTAATCACAAAGTCAAATTTCAAACGAAAAAAAATATATTAAAAAAAACCAGTCCATGAAATAAAAAATCACTTATTTTGATATTCGTGGTTATGTCATCTGGCATTCTTTATTGGTTACTAACCTTTACATTCTTCTAGATGTTTTGTTTACATCTCTTGCCAAAAAATGGCTTGCTCATTCTTCAAGCCTTTCTTTTTCATTTGAAAATATTATTGGTCTGGAGGCAGTGGAGCTGGGATAGGAGGAGTATTAGTATAGAAAACAGTCGGTCTTATCCAATTTGATATCGACAGTGTAACTCTTAATATGGTCACAGTACTGATTCTGCTATTACATTTTTTAACAGTTGTTTCACCCATTCTCCTAATGGTGTTTCGTTTCTCACTTTTAAATTGAGTTTCTAACTGTTTTATATGATGTTTGTCTTCAACCGTGGTAAATGACCAACTAATTGGTGGAGTTTATTTTGAACACTTTTTAACTGTTCTCGTACAACAGCAGTTTTGTTTTGGACATTTTCTCTGCCGATGTCTTCAATCTGTTTTTAAAACTTCTCAATACCACGTTTAATAAATGAATGTTCTGCACTTAGAGATTTTCATGATAGTCATTATAGTAACTGCATCTTTTATTTGCTGGTCATATTTCATTGTATCTATTGTTTGCATTTCTGTTTTGGGGAGTACTCGTATTGGCTGCCAGATTACAACTGATGCATCAATCAGTAATAAAGACATACTCAAAATACACAGCCCTGGCGAGGGCATACTCAAAATACACAGCCCTGGCGAGGGCATACTCAAAATACACAGCCCTGGCGAGGGCATACTCAAAATACACGGCCCTGGCGAGTAAACTTATGTAGGAAATAAGGGGACTTTTACTGAGGAGAACTGATATGCTGATCCTAAATAGATTTAGTGAAAACCATTTGAGAGACATAAAGCCGTGAAGGAAACAAGCTGACAATGTATTAACTGCTGTTGAAGAGAATGGCAATGAAAGAGCTAGCAAAATCTTAAAGCTGCCAAATATAGATTGAAGTGAAGAGAACAAGTATTTTGGAAGCTCAGTACATGTTCCGATTGAGAGTGAATACCTTAATTATTGCCATACAAGCCCTAGAATCGCTATGAGAACAATCAGATAACAAAGGATAAATAATGCTTGTGATTTACGGGAGAGTCACATGAGGAAACCATGTTACTTTACAATGTCAACTGGAGACGCTACAGAGCTTGAATAACTAAATCAAGCTGAATGATCGAGAGATTAGATGAATGGCCTTAAGATACAAAGTATTCCCAGGAATAGCAAGATCACAGTTAACAATAATATGCTTTCCGAGTTTCCGCAAATAATGAATTGACGTAGATAACGAAAAAGATACACGTAACATAATGAAGCGGAACCCGAAAAAGCGCTTAAAACAATCACGTGAAATAGATGTTTATTTATAATGCAAATTAATGATGAATGAATCTAAAACCCTACTCATGGGCATAAAGTTCAATAATGGATATAACAATGGCATAGTTCCTAACTGGATACGATAAAAAAAATGGATTGTCAGCAAATGATAACAAATTGCATCATATGTCGACAGATATGATCAATCTATGGATCGTACGAACATGTATGACTTTTGTATGGATCTATCAATCGATATGAGTCTTGCATGGAATTATCAAAAAGTATCATTAATACTTATAAATACAAGAATTTTTATAATCCAGTGCGATCATTCTTGCCAAAGAGAGATTCATGTAAGATCGTGACACTGATAAAATAATCTTGTACAGTTGTTCATTTAAAGAATTTAATGCATAACGAACCGAAATAGACAAAAATGCAAGTGGTAACATTGATGGAGTGAACACAGACATTGAGGCTTTTAATCCTTAATAAAAAAGGCACCCACTTTAGTAGTGTGTGTGTGTGTGTGTGTGTGTGTGTGTGTGTGTGTGTGTGATTTGGATTTTTAAAGTAGCTTTAAAATTTTTCAGTCATATCGCTACGATGTCTGCAGTGTGACAGTTTATAGTGATGTCTAGCACTAGGGCATCATGCCGCAGACATGTATCATGATGTCCCACTCAGTCACATTATCCTGACACCAGGCCGACCAGTCCAAACACTAACCTCTTTATGCAGAGCGCCTAGCGAGGCAGCTGCTAGTACCATTTTTATAAGCCTTTGGTATGACTCGGCCCGGGTTCGAACCCGCGACCATTGATAGTATTAACAATGCAATAAATGCAAACATAGGAATTTCAAAACTGATCTGAATATGGAAATGGGCTTAAAAAGCATTTAATTATGAGTTAGAAGAGACAAATTAAAGAATTAAGAACCAAAAACAATAAAAATGAGTTTTGAGCTAAAACGAAACTAAACTATATTGACCTACAATTTTCCTACTGTAGATAGACAATTTTTTTTTTTTTTTTTTTGACATTTGTGGATTTAACTGGAGTCCGTCACTTTTTACCCAGAAAACGTTACACACAATAGATGACTCAAAGCACTGTCATTAAGGCTTATACACAAATTGTATGAATGTAAATTTTGAAGGTCTTATTTTTCGTTCAGTAAAAGTATTGACTTGTATTTGGTTAGAGATAAAGAACCAATATTCAGCTTTTATATTAAAGCTTAAAAAGAAAGACGAACATTACTTGGGCTTTACAGTTTACATAAAAAGCTTACATATTACCGTCGACAAAATGTTCATTTCATTGGGTTGAAATTCAAAACTGGATCACACATAATAAAACTAATTACATAATCTAAAACAAAATCTGACAACAGTATCAAAATTTCTGTTCTTGAATACTTCAAAATGGCGTGCGTTATGACATAATATGGACTTTATTATACTGTTCTTATGAAACATCTCGTGCCAAGTGACGCTTATCATCATCAATGTCAACGGCTATGCCAGCAGTTATGATTGGAAGACCAATGGTGTAGCATTACAGGAAGCAGCTGTATGTTCAAGTTATTTGATCTTAATGATGCTGATAGAGAAATAATAGACACGCCATAAGCGTAGAGTATTACTCTCTGTTCATCATGTTGAATGGTCGTATTCCATGATAGAAATCCTTGTATCTAGCTGTCTCTTCATACTTCATGTTGGTCTATTGATACGCCTGATAGCTAAGTAAAGCTGACCTTTACACATCATATGAAGAAGCCATTAATGCTTTTCTAACACGTTTTGGGCAAGGTTGATCAAGTAATTACGTCTTTTTCATTTTTATTTTTAGTTTTGTTTTGAAATCTATTGTTCAGTGTTTCTTATCTTTGGCTTTTAGGAACTATGGTGATGGTCAGTTTAATATATAAAATAATTTCCCGGTCGTAAGACTCGAAGTGTCAACCATTGCTGTTGAAATTCAATAATCATACCAAACTGACTTATCGAAGTCAGTTACTATTACTGTAATTTCCAGTCATTGGAAAAACATATTTTCTCTGCCTGTGTGGCTGTGAGACATTATGAAAAGTGACGAGTTAATTTCTCTGCTATGAAACTAAATTAAATGTGTCATCTATCAATTATGGTACTGCTACGAGCCTCTATTGTACTTAAATTGCCAAATCGTCTTGATTTTGCCAGAGATTGTTCGAGAAACGTATGCGACCCAGTGCTCTCGTTGTACCTACCGCAGGTGTGAGCCGTTCGCAAGGAAGTATAAACATCATGTACACTAAAATCAGAGAGAGAGAGAGAGAGAACAGACAGAAACATAGAAAGAGAAGGAGAGGTGTAGATATTGTGTAAACAAATACGGTTAGCTGGAATACAGTTAAATGGTAAGTCATTCATTTCAATCAGTTAGATCACAAACTATCATACATTTGCTCTTAGAACAAGGTTCACTCGTTCGTTTTCGTTGGTTTACGTTGTCGCTCAAAATGTTACGCTCAGGGCATACCACTCCAGAGCAGAGTTATTGACCCTTATAAACAAAAGAGCGATGTATTTCTTTCTATTGTTTCTATCTTTGTTTCAACTATTTTGAAAGCGTCCTTCAATTTTCCGTTCGCTGTTTGTGTGTATTTTTGTTTTCCATGTTGGTGGAAACATCTATATTTATTGGTCCTATCACATATACATATAAATGTGCCAACAGCATACTTTGCTAGGATGTACAAAATTTGTTTTTAACCTCCACCACTCAAACTGCTTACTAAACACAGTCTGCATCATTTGTATTTCTATGTTCCGTCCAAAGCGCCTGCCTTTACCGACCACTTCCACAGCACCTCTATAGGCGTCGGTTGAAGTCTAGGGCTTGGCTAATGTGGGCTTTTGAGAAAGCTTGCCAGTAGCTTCCCGTGGATAGGTGGTTTTGACCGGTTTTTCCGGGGTTCTTCCTGGACTATTTATATTGGCCGTCATGTGTAGTCTATCGTGTTCTGAAAATTGTATTAAATCCACAACAATAATCTTCTCGATTGCTTATTATAATGTACCACAATTATATCACTTTATCAACCCCATTTAAGGTAGTAGCAACGTTTCAATAGTAATTTGAGTTTCAGTACTAAGGCATGTGAGGCTTCAGGACCAAGTCTCTCAAAACCAGCATTAAAGAAAGTGTACCAGCTATGAGTATGTGTTTTCCGCCAGTAATAAGGTGTAGGTAGAACAGTTATGGTTGCACCATAGTAAGGCAATAATGGAAGTTTTGGCATTTGCAATATTCCATCAACTATTTTCATTTGATTTCTTGTTCGTGCAATAATCCATGTATTCAAAACATGTATGTGACCTACTTATAAAGACTATTACAGTGCGGAACCTGAAGTATCTTTTACATAGATTTGACTGCTCTTTAAGTTTTCTACAATTGGTTATTATTGTTTAATGATTAGATCTGATTTCTAAAGAGGAAATCGATCATAATAATTGCATTGACACGCAAAATCTCAATAGATTCGCCGACTGTACAGCTACCATTGATAAATGAGAGGTCAGTCAGTTAGTAGAAGATATGATTTTATCATTGGGACTGCCACTATTACCTTAGGTAGGTAGTTCGAGAGAATCTACCGTTTGGAATTCTACTATAAAGTCATGACTCCTGAGAACAGTGATTACCTATTTCCATGGAATTTAACCGAGTTTAAGTTCACCCCAGCCAGTCAATGTGTTAAGTCAAACATCTCGGTATTCTGCACGAAACATTTCATGTGAATTCATTCATTGATCATGAACAATGAATATTAAATATCAATCAAAAGCAGTAAGTTAGACCAAATATGAATACCATTTATTGCATATTAATAACGAAATTATTTTAGTATAAATGGATGGCATGTACTATAATGACATACTTACTAAATGTAAGTATGCAATTTTGAATATAAATGATGTTTACTGAATTCAGTTATTTTTAGTCGAATAATACAATTTTTGACAATATAAGTCTATGTATATTTTGCTCATTTTACACAATGCATTGTTTTCTCAGGCTGATCAATTGTGCAACCGCGTACATATATGGCAGCGATGAGTTGTTCTTGTGGTTCTTTTAACTGACTTTGTTGTTTTCATAAATCATGTGAAAAGCATTCATTCTTCGTGAAACTGCAGCATTATTAAATATCAAAATTCCTACACGGACCAAACGGGCACAATTTGCATATATAGTTGATATAGTCGAGCATGTTCGTCAACGAACACAAGTACCTGAGTTTCAGTTACATAAACGTCATGGTGATGTTTAAATGTATCATTAGATTATTCCGCCGCTTGCTCGTCAAGCAAATACGCTACAACACTTTTATCAAAGATGATTCATGGAATCATATTTGTGTTAGAACGCTCTTGTACCCAAGTAGTTGAAGCAGATATTGCTATTGCAGCACATTTGACTATGCCGCTGAATTGAATGTCATCAGACAATAGCGTGGTTAAAATCATGGTGGTCCACTTATCATCTTAATTCGTATACACACCGAGGCTATGAATGATGAAATTGACGGAGGTACTGAAAAGACTTTCCGAATCACTATGGACTTATACCAGATATTTGGTAGCTGAACTTTACACTTCCCCAAACGTACCATTCCGAGCATCGAGTTAAATACCAACACTAAAGTGTTTTCCGCCGCGGTCGGTAATAAACGTGAAAACAGATTTACATGCCTCGAGCGATAACGCACACCAGCCACAGAGATACCGTCAGTATCTGAATGAACTCAATTCTGGTGACATATAATTTCCGATGCAGCTTACTAAAGACATACTCAGAAAATTTGAAGAACTTAACCCAAGCATCGATGTTAATATGTTCGTTTGGACAAAAGTTTTTATGCACTTCCATTAGCCTCACATGTACAAAACAAAAATCTGCTTGGGAGGACTCAGATTGAGCTGTTATTGATATGCGATACGAATGGTACAGAGTCGCGATCTCATTATGGATAAATAATATTTCCTGGTTGTTTAACCGACACAGCAAATATAAAGGGAAAATGTCGCCAAGCAGACGTTGTCTGCATTTATTTAGTAACATCGGATTAACAACCATGGTTTTTACACTGATGGAATCTGTGAAAAACATCGGCGTGCAATCATGCCAGAACCTGAAAAGAACATTTTGAAATTCACATCGGTGCAATGTAAGGAAAGTTCTCCGTATGTTATTTACGTGTACTTTGAATGTTTTAATACACTGATTCCTCACACCACCGATGACATTCAGTTAACGACAACGTTAAATGTAGACCGCTCTGGTAGCCTAGTGGTTAGAGCGTCCGCCTCGGATGCGGGAGGTCTTGGGTTCGATCCCCGGCCGAGTCATACCAAAGATTTATAAAAATGGTACTAACAGCTGCCGCGCTAGACGCTCAGTTTTAGGAGGTTAGTGTTAGGATTGGTCGGTCTGGTGTCAGGATATTGTGACTGGGTGGCAGACATCATGCTACATGTCTGCGGCATGATGCCCCAGTGCTAGACATCACTTTAAACTGCCACACTGCAGACATCGTAGCGATATGACTGAAAAATTGTTAAAGCTACGTTAAAAATCCAAATCACACACACATACTCACACGTTAATCGTAATAATAAGCGTCATTTAAAATACAACGCAATACTATATGATGTTAAAGCTCAAACAACTCTGATTTATTGACTCGTTACACTCTCTCATTTCCAGACAAACTCATGATCAACCTTGTAGCGAATAGTAATTATCGATTCAAATTCACTAGTCGATACTGTGGTGCCAACGATGAAACATTGAGTTTACTCACCTGCAAAGGAATCTATCCTTACGAGAACAGGAGCGATTGTAACTACATTTGCTGAAACTCGATTACCACCCATCGAGGCATTCCATATATATATATATATATATATATATATATATATATATATATATATATATATATATATAAAATGGTGAGCCAGCGATACGCTCGCGCAAACATTCCAAGCACAGATGGATATGATCTCGTTATCCCAAACAATCACATTATGTATCTTAATATCAAAACTCCTTATGTATGGTCGATGAGGCAGCTCACGCCTGATGGTGCTTTGAATGGATTGATCCTATAATATAAAAAGCATATATTTGGATATGATCATAACAGCAACATTGGACACTTTTATGAAGTTGATTTGGGGTATCCAGAAAATATATAAATACCAGAAAATACCAGAAGCAATAGCTGTACTAAAGTCATAGATGTTTCCGTACCAATGCCAAGTCATTGTGGAGTTGGGTCATACCTATACAGAATGCATCAAACTGGTTCCAAACATGAGAACTAAGAGCAACTATGTAGTAATGTGAGAAACCTGCCATGTTATATTCTAGCACGTATGCATGTGCTGAGAGTTCACCGGGTGCTCAGGTTTCGCTAACATGCGTGGATGGTTCTATATATCAAGTTGAATATAGATCTGAGGAAAAAGGTCACGAATAAGTTTGAAGACGATTTTCTTTAAACTCATGAATAATGTTGTATTCAGAAAAAACAATGAAGAACCATTCCAAACTTATCCATGTCGACAATGTTAATGATAGTGAGCAAGACAAACGTCGAATTTCATCGCGGACCCAGCATTCGAATTTCATCGCGGACCCAGCATTTTAGTCACGCAATCCATGTTTTTGAGTTGTGTTGGAATTGTCAAAGCTTTTCACTTATGAGTTTTACTATACATAAATCAAACCGTTTACCAGGATCGTGTCAAGAAGCCCAACACAGACACCGATTCACTCCTTATACATATTACCACTTACATATTTATGCGGCTATAGCATCCGACATACTTGTAAACTAATTTGACACAAGTGATTGTCCAAAAGATCATTCACTGTTTAGCAACACCAATAAAAAAAATGTTGGTTCAATGAAAGACGAATGTACTGTTAAGCCAATCGAAGACTACGCGGGACTGGTTCCGAAAATGTGCTGGCTTGTGGTTGGACCGCAGAGCGGTGAGAGCATCAAAATTGTGAAAGGTGTTCCCAGGGCTGTCGTTGCCGAAGATCTCAAACACGAGATGTATGTGGAATGTTTGCGTGTTCGATACAAATTCGCACACACAGTAAATCAGATCCGGCGAAAGTTTCATTATTTAGTATATGTATGACTGATATAAGTAGTATTACCTATCCGCGAGATAGCTGTTTGATCCAGTTCAACAATTCCTGCGCGTACTGGTGTCAAGTTAATCTTTCTGCAACTGTACGGTTAAATCGTCCCACAATAGCTTGGTCACGGTGCATGTTAACAATTCCAAAAACGAACGAGATCTTATGTCTTTTTAACAATGAAGCAACAGCTTTCGAGAAATTCTTTACCAAGGTCGACTTCGATTACGTGGCCTTGCGTTAGTTGTGAACATGCATGGATAAGTATAATTGATTGGTAAACTTCGCTAGTTGTTCTCACATCAAACCATTCACGAGAAAAATCTTTCCTGGTACGGGTAGATAAATTTGCCACAATTCTTCTTTAGCCAACTATGGTTAACTTTTGCTGAGTCTGCTAACTTATCAGCAGCAGCTTCACTTTTCTAATTTTCTAATAACCGCGATGACTGTTGTACATTGTAGATAGGGTCTGCTCAGAAATTACACTTTTTTTATTCATTTTTATTTCATTGCTTATTATAACAATAGATTTTGCCTCCAAAGAGTGGACTGTGTCCACATAATGGCCACCGAGAAAAATCTTAGCCTTTCCCTTCCTTTGATGATCCATGTAGTAATTCTTTCTTTGAGTGTAGGTTTAATTGTATTTAAGTCTTAGATGAGATGTATATAAGCACGTTGATGTACACTGATAGAGTTTGATGTTTTGTAATCAAAGGCATGTCGGTAACTTGCAGCATCGGCGAGGCTTATTAGTTGCTTCTCCAGGCTTTGGTTGGTTGTTAGAATCAAATCGTGTATCCAGCCGAGTTCCAGGCCTACAGTAATTATATCCAGGGACATTGTTTTCTCCAGGATATTTGTTATTTCAATGAACGTGAATTTTGTTCCACACCGAAAAAAGTTCCATCTATTGCGATTCGACCATTACCTGCTTGAACTCGAGCTGGATTTGCAGAACGAATTTTCGTGCGCAATCGCACACAATACGAAGACATGATTGCGTGATACAAGAACTTACTTTCAACATGGCATAACGAAAGAGAAAACTTAACGATGCTTTAGTTGTCATTGACTGCACTCCTCAGGTAATGTCCAAAACCCAAGCATGGTGACGTGTTTCCAAACGCAGTTCTTGTATTGATTATTGGCCCTGCCGGTTCCCGGAAAACCCAGTTACCACTGAATAGGATTTTGAGATGATTAAAGTGGGCTCGGTTGTACGTAATTACGCTGTCAGCGTGAATAATTTGCCGAGGCCGACGCAAAGATACGCACGAGTGCCTAAAGTATTCCGAGCCAACTGTAATATGTTCATGGTATTTCGTGGAAATGACGCACATGATTTCGCACACATTTATTGGACCTGGAGTACCACTTAATGCTGGTAGGATCAGTTTCAGAATAAGTTTACTGAGTTTCCCATCACCTGTATAGTTTCCTCACTATTGACGTGACCAGAACGTTCGGAAAATATGGATCCGGTTTGAATAAAGAAGAAATTAGCAACTTTAATACATATATACAACGACGAAATTCTCCAGTGATGCAAGTGCAGCGGCTTCTGACCAACGTTGCAAAGTCTCACGCGACCATCAGGAACTTCTTGGTGAGTACATGGATGCACGCAAACGTGACAAGATATATTACAGTAGAGATAAACTGCACGGAAGATCTCACAGAGGGCTTCTAACAAACGTTTGCACCGCTGATTAAACCAACAATAGAGACTGTGGCAAAACTATAAACTATACTGCCGAGATGGTAGAAACACAACGACGTCCCCGTCCTGCCATGCGTGCGCCAGGACAATAACCAGAAATATTAAAACTTTAGGGGGCAAGCATGAAGATGTTTGAGAGGTACTTGCGAACCTTCCGCAATAACAACACCCGTACAAATCAAAGTTACACACACCAGTTCAAACATTTAAGGAACAGGCGTGGCAGAAAATCGTAGACTTTCATCTAAGGTTTGCTGCTAAAAGTACCTTATCCCCAGGAATGAAAAAACACAATATTTTAGATTCTCACCTACCAACTGATGCGCGGCTGGGTTTCATCAACAAAGAATGGGGCGGATGGATGTTTATTCAAGGACTAGATATAAAAGACTATACAGTAATAATCTTTTGTAGAATGATTTTCATAAAATTGTTGACTTCCATAGCAACATGGGTGAAGAAAAGTCCAAACCATACTGGGGTAATATTATGCTTTCATACAATAATTCTTGCAATAATATGTATAGGGTTCATTTTACTGGTGCTCCTCCAGCGGAAGAAGAAGCATATCTATCCCCATCGGAGGAGAATCAGCCAAACATGGAAAAAGCCTCCGTTGCCTAGTACGTAAGCGTGGATATAAAAGGATAAACAACGGTTCTACGATGGCTTTAGTGGCATTACCACTTGGGTCCAAATGCGTCTCTGTGAACCAACATCGGGTTCATGAACTCGTTGATCGGCAGGAAACACTAATGGGGACAGTTCGCACAGGCAACAACAAACCAGAAGTCATTAACGAGGCTTCATCTATTTGTCAGCGGCTTCTCACAGACGTAATGGGGCCGGGAACGTTCTATTTGTTGATGCGAGAACTCACTGAAGACATCAGCGATGTATATAACACCGATGATGAGTTCCTAATCACGTTCCATTGAAGCATTTTGCGTTTAACATGAAATCTATGTCACGATGCAGCGTGTCGTTGCAAACAAAACCCAAGCGTTACCTCGATGATTGCAATCAACCAAACCAGAGATTGATATGACTTTTTCAACACCAATCACCACGGGTAATCCCGCCTTCTTAAGACTGGTTTGGTGTCGTTGCGCGTGTATTACAGTTGGCCCACTGTCGTATCATTGCAGTCTTTCGGTCTTTCCGTGAATAACTCGTCTGTGTTTTCGATGAAAGATGTCTCAGCCTGGCGAGTATAATATGGAATCCGTCAAGATTCGAATGGGAATTTCGTTACAGACTGGCAAAGGCTCTACAATTTTCATGCGCGAACACGAACATACACGCAGTTCTTCCATCTCGACTAAATTTGCGCCTTACGAGGTTGACATTAATGTGTATAACACACTCCTTAATTTTCAATGTCCGTATTAGTCAAAGGCTGAAAAGGCATAGCCTTGGTCGTGAAGCTTCAGTAGAAATGATTTTTTAACGCCATTAAACGTTCGTTTGATCACATTCTGGCCAGTAATCTAATACGGGCTGTCCCGAACAACCAATTATGTGTAAACCACATTTTGTAAAATCAAGCTAAACAGTTCCAAAATCATTCATTCTATACCATTATTAGAATTTAGTGTATATAGTGTAGTTTTGATTTCCGACAATGATGATACATATCATTTACGACAGATAACTTCACATATTCTTAGCATGAAATTCATACAATACACGATTAATATTACAAAAAAGTACTAAATTGGAACACATTCAGATCAATGAAATAGTGTGTGGCATTCTTACAATACATGAGTCATATAATATTCAGGACCAATTCATGCAAAAATTACTTCTGAATTCAAGGAAAATTGAAGTGTGAATTTAAGCGAATAAATGCAACACATAATTACAAACTTCTATCAATGAACAAATTGTAGCAATTGAGACCAACCTGGTGCTTTATTGAGACGAGCTCTTACTATGCAGAAGAATCTCTTTTCCGTGTCCCTCACTTTGCAGACACTCGTCGTTTGGACGATTTAATAACGAGAAGTACTTGTTATCTCCCCATATCTACTTCTTGGCTTCCCACAGAAACTCAGACTGTTAATTTCGCGGAGGAGAATACTTAAAAAAAATCATTGAATTTCGTCTTGGAAGTAACCCCTTCGTTTAGCTTAGCCAATCAGGGTTAACCATCCCGAACCGCTAAAATTTTAGCACTCCCATCTAAGTCAGATTAATTCTCTCTAGTCCGCCTTTATTAATAACTACTCTGGAAAATTTCATTTTAGGGCACCTATTTCAAACTGCCCAAAATTGTTCCTGGCTTGTCTCTACTGTAATTTCCGGCTACTTAACCCCACGTTAACGTCGCTCTTTTATCTATCTGACCGTTATCCGAACGAACTCTAATGAAAACTCAATCATGACCGCCAAACCGTAGCATATCCCATCCTTCGCAGGCAGTGCTTTATTGTAAGCCTAGCCTATTGGTCAATCTTAATTGTTACGTGTCACGCTGACCACGAGAAAATGTGCTGCGAGAAAACATCTACAAGAATTTTGCACCATTATCAATGGGTTTCCATTTTTCATCAAATGAAGGTTTCAAATCAGGTTTGAAATGCATGATCATTAAAGAAGAAGATTTAGAAGTGACATGAGAAACAGTCACCGAGCGATATTTTCTTGAGTAGGTAGATCTTTTGTTTTAAGCTTCTATATTATGATCCCATTTTAAAAGTGAATAATTAATAGCATGACCCTAAAGATCCACTTTCACGGGGTTTCAAAATAATTTGGTTTTAGTTTGCGTATCAATTCTCGGATCAACCAGTCGTGACAAAGCTACTTTATGTTTGTCAATGATACGTTTTCTTTGATGTTGGACGTGAATGATACTTTGTAGCAATTGACATGTTGTCCAAGTAAACCATCTTAACACTTCCTTGTTGTTGGTGGTGTTGTATTGGTGCTTATAGCCATTTCTCAGCGCAGGATAGATCATATATGGTGGCCAGTATAACTAGTTAAGAAAGAACCTGGAAAACATCCGGTAAGAACCACTGACTTACTGCAAGCTAACGGAAACTTTCTCACATACCTTTGTCAGACAAGAGTATGAACTTACTTGTGCATCTTTTTCACGACGGATGGCATACAGGCAAAAACCATTGTTCAGGAGGATGAGATTGAAAGAAAGTTATGTTTAATACCTTTTAGAATGAAAGGTTGTGAATGGTGTTTTTATAATTTTTTTCTAAACAGACGAAAACTATGAAGGTGATATTGAAGTGACAGGACATCCTTCTTGGTACCATTTGTGAAACATATTTGTACGCAATCACAAATAATCATACTAATACTGCTTTTAAATCGACGAGTAAATGCGTATGTGGTAACGGAGAGGCATCGTGATATGCATAGTTTAGCCAAGATGTTCCTAACTGTTTAGCTAACTCTTGCGCTTGCGCATTGTCAACTGGACTTTTAAGTAATGTAAAAATAAAAGCTGCATTAAAAGGTAGGGCTTACATTGTGGATCGGTTTTGAAACGTCGATCATAGTCGTGTTTCCACATTTCTATCAATCCTTGAATTTCTAAACTCCTGCGTTGTTGGTATATTTACTCGTACAATTCGTCCGTGGTGTACTCTTCGAAAGGATATTTCAAGTTTTGTTGAGGAAAAATGTAGGACTTTCATGAAATAAACAGCTTTAACATTCTTGGACGTTTTACTGGTTTTCTAAATTTCATCCATCTACTGAAAGACCTCCGATTTTCTTTCCTTCACCGTTTCTAGCATGTAATATTCATTTGTCTTTAGTTTTAAAAATAATGGAGCCAACGCAAAACTTTGGGCAGTTGTTGTTGTGGGGTTTAACGCCATTTTGCAGCACCAGATTGGCTATACATGGCGGCCAATCTCAGTAGTGGAGGAAGAACCCGGGAAAACCAAGGAAAGAACCACCGACCCACAAGAAGCTACTGGCAAGCTTTCTCACGTATCCACATTAGCCTAACCCGAGACTCAAACCCACGCAGACAGAGGTGAGACGGCAGTGATCCGTAACGGTGAGCGCTTGAGGCCACTCGGCCACTCGGGGCCCCTTTGGGCGGATGTCGACGCCTGACAGAGATGTAGGTTTAAGGTTGTATGATGGCTGGTTTTTTCTTTTTCAAGAACGTTTTTCGATACACTAAGACTTGTTTTAATCATGTCTCTGCAAGCTTTATGCATGTCCGATACCACTATTACGGAGACGTACGTCAGCGACGGTAAGTCTTATCGAGCATCCAAATCACTAACCATTTCTTTGAAAACATCGTTTGCAACGACACTGAAAACTTGCAGATCTAGCAATGGCAGCTGTTATTTTCTTATCTTGAACACTTGTGACTTTATACATCGATGTAGGTGCAACTGCAAACATTGCCGGAATAGTTTTTCTGTCACTTTTCACCATGGTCGAAGTAGTGCCACTGGATGACCCAGCTACGGATGCTGTCAGCCTGTCATTTTGTGGTGTTGAGTTAGATGAGTACTTAAATTGCTCGTTCCACCACTATAATGCATGTCAGCATTGCACTTCTTGCATACGGCAAAACCTTCTTCAATTTCGCCACTAATGTTCCTTTTCTTTAAACCGGAAATTTTCCACACGGCACATTTTCGATGTTTTTGTTTGGACTAATTTCAAAATCCATTTCAACAAAAGATTCCAAAAATTAAAATTCAGGTCTACATGCCTGTTAACTAACTTGAAAATGAGTCAACGTTAATTGATATATGGAGACAGGAAAAGGAAGTTAACGTAATGTAAGCACCTTGATCTGACAAACAATGTGTTTTACACGGAAATCAACACATTTATTTCCGCCAGATGACTTGTTTTTGTATCATAAATTGCATGTTTTGATTAGATATCTTGTCATACGTGCATCAATTTAAACTACCAACATGTCTGAGAAGCCTACTTGAGCATTCACGCAGAAGAATGGGAAAAAGAAAATGATATTAAGAATCTCTTTCTCCAAGACGAGTGCTTGGGTAAACATATTGAGGAATACGTGTAAGCCCAAAAATATACATGGTTGTGGTGGGAACGTCCAGTTCCGTCGGTGGATTATGAGGATCCGCCAAGAAGATCATCATATCTAGGGGAGTTCCACGCGTGAGTGTGCAAAAGGATCTCCAGCACTATAAGTATGTGGAGCAATGTGAATTCGTGCACATGGCAAATATGATCCAGGAAACATTGCATGAATGTATATTGATGCACCAAGGTGAGTTTCTCACCACTGGACTCCAAACGATGGATATTCCTCGAATAATCACTACTTAGGCGTACAGATACCACGAGATTGCGATTGATGTGTTAGCGCATTAAAATAGATTTTGATGATATTTCTCCATTCGCAGGAATCATTTGTATTTCTTCTCACACAAAACTGTGCTGCCTGGTGGACGCAATGCTGACTGTTCATCCGCAGTCGCCAAGTGATAACGTGTTGGCTGTCCTAGAAAATCAATCCTAACGAGATTAGAAATACATCGACTGATCATACAGGGTCAGAAATAAGCCGTTGCCCACCTTCTAACTCCCCTGCTGCATACAGACACCGAACGAAATTGTTTGCGAGTGATTCTAACAGTGGTAGTTGTGAAATCATATTGTAAATAACGGTGATAGTTTTCCACCGAATCATATTAACGGGTTTTCATCCAATTAAGCTTGTGATTTCATTATTTAGTACTTGTAGGGCTGGATGAAGCATGTTACCCACTCGTGAGGTCCAAGAGCTAATCAAAAATTTCCGTGCGTAGTGATGTCCGAATAATCGTTCTGCAGGTTTACGGTTAAATTGTTCCAGAATATCATGGCCGAGATGTATATTAACATCTACAACGCGAACCCACACTCGTTGTGTTTTTCACAACGCAGTAACAACATACATGAAATTAAATAAATTATTTCCCTGGATCCACTCGAAACAGCCCGAGGCATGTTAGCCGTGCGCGTGTGTACATTCGTTTAATCGTATCTGCAACACTCGCTTGATTTTTGGACGTCAGCGGCTCTATTGCTTTGCGACTGCTGACAATATCGGCGATGGTTAACGCGTACTTGTATGTACATCCACGTACCCAATCATGTGGAAGAAATTAAAGATCAGCTTGATGAATTTCGTTGGGTGTTCGGACATAAAGCAATTCACAGGTTACCTTTATTGGCGCGAGTATATAAATTTGCCACAGCGCTTGTTTGGACGACTATGCTTGAGGAAACCCAAAGTGATCGTTGCCGCACTCGCTAACTTTTCAAAGGCAGTTTCGCCGTTGAAATAACTGCGAGGACTGTAACATATTTTTGATATAGTCCGTTCAGAAACTACGCTTCTTTTATCCATGTTTGTCTTTTTCTGTTATATCAATATATTTTACCCCCAGTGAGTGAGATTTTCCCATCACCTAGTGGCCATGAGAGACTTTACCTCATAAAGCAGCCTTGGCCTTCTTAACTCCTTTGATGATCCATCTAGCGATTATTTCTGAGACACCTGGTCCTACAACCGCATTCAAATCGTGTGCAAGATCTATATCAGCACGTTGGCGTGGACGGATATCGTTTATAAACAAGATCATGTCGGTAATATGCATTATCTTTGCTCCACATCCAACACACGTTCCAGTTATCGCAACTCGTCCATTACATGCACGAACGAGCTTGTAATTTGCAGTATGGGGTTTTGGGCAGCATCACAGCACAATATAACAAAATGTTTCTATTATATAATATGTGTGTTACACAACAAGTAGCATTCAACATTGCATCACGAAAGAGAGAGCAAAACGATCTGATTTGAAAAACTCTGAAGATTTGACAAGCTCTGCTTTTATCATCATTGACTTTTACGCACTGGGAAAACTAGACCACTCAAGAATAGTTCCGATGCAGCTGAAACTTCCGTGTTTCCAAATTCAGTTTACGCATTTATCATTTGTCCAGCTAGATCAGGGAAAACTCAACTCTTGTTAAATACTATTTTAAAATTGTTAACGTGGGATCACCTGTACGTGATTGCGCCGTTGGATGATGATCAATCATGTTATGATGTACTCAGGACTTTACGTAAGCACTTCGGTCGTTGAGTGACAAGGCTGCAACGAGAAGCATCATGATTTCTTTTACAAACTCTATGAAGCTCCTGCTGTTCACGACCTTGGTCCAGGTGAGGATAACCTTGTCGTGTACAACGATGCGATGCTTGAATACTAGAGAAAACAAAAGTACCCTCGAGGATATTTTCCAGAGATCGACACAAAAATACAGACATGATATATTGACTCAAACATACGCACACGCACCTAAAGTGATCCGAGAAATCTGTTGCATAGTAATGATATTTCGTGACATTGTCGTACAAAGTTTCTCAAATAGTCACTGGACCTGGTTTGCCGCTAACCACTCGTGGGACAAGTTTCCTAAAATGTTCGCGGAGGTCACCCAGGATCCCGTATCGTTTCCTCGTTCTTGACTTGACTAGAGCCTTCAGTTCTATTGGTAGAAAATATCGGGCCGCTTTAGATAAAACAATTTAATAAGTATAAAAAACACATCAAATGATGAAATCCGCCTGCGATACCATGAAGCTGCAGACCGTGCGCGATCAACTAGAACTTTTAGATGTATATTTGGGCGGACGCAAACCTTTCAAAAATATGTTACATGTGAGACAAACTGCACGGGAAGACATCTAATAAACATTTGTACCGCTGAACAAACCAACAAAGAAAACCTCAGAATGTTTAGTAGCAATGATGGGAACAAATGGAAAACCGGGTCCAATTGGTAAGATATCTCAATGCACCTAAGATATCAAAGCAGCCATGGAACAAACCGCGGAGACCATGAAACTCTTACAAGAGCAAATGCACTAATCAGATGAAATCATAGCTGAAAGATACAAAGTCACCGAAGGCCATGAAGAGGTAACTGCGAGGTTTCAAAAAGAACCATCACTCGAATTTAAGTCTGACTTGGCAACAAATATTCGAAAATATAATGATTGTGCACGCCATCAGATCTTCAAAGATGATTTAGATTTTGCGAGATTAAAGCCTACATGCAAAGGAGTTGAAAACAAATTATGTTGGATAGGAAATTACCCAGTGGAGATCTAAGTGAGAATTACGTCCATGAACCATGGAATATATGGTATTTAAGAAGTGGGTGGACATAAGCAAACTAAATAGGGTTCAATTCCGCATGGTTTAAATGCGTGTTTATAGACCAATAACTGAACTCATGGATTGGTTGGAAACATTAGTGGCATAAGTCATCAACGAGGCTGCATCGATTTGTCAGTGGTCACTCAACAATGGTATCATGGAGCAAGATATGTTTCGTTTCTTGATACACAAACTCTGATGATGAATTCTGAATTAGTTCATGTTATGACATTCCGCGATGAAACACTTCGTCGTTTTAGTTTAAATTAATGTCGCGATGCAGCGTATTGTTCTAAATATAGCCCTGAGCGACACCTTCATGGTCATAATATCATCAAGAACATAAGGAATTTATGTGACTTTCTCTACACCAATCACACACACTTGAGACTGCACTGGCGTCGGTTAAATTTTTATTACAATTGGCCTAATATTCAATCGCGATCGTTTGGTAGTCTCGGTGCCTAACTCGTTTGTGTTTCAGACAGGCTGTGGCGCCACCTGGAATGATAGTGAACTTCACAAGGGCACATACGACATTGAAAAGATCAATAAACAGATTTGTCGGAGAATTATTTGTGACAGACTATGACTCAAAACAAAAGTCTTACGTGAATATGAACCCACACTCAGCTCCGTGATTTTAGTTGAATATGCACCGTAAGCGGTTGATATCAGACTGTAGTCAATAAGAAATATTTTCGGTTGGCTTTAAGATTTTCCCGAGGACAAAGGATTTTTACACATGGGACACTACATCGCGCCAGATTTTCTAAAGATTTCCTCATCGATGCATATCAATTTCCCTGTGACGCCAACAGCGTCATGAAAGTAGAGCTTCCTCAGGTAACTTTGCTGTCAAGTTGACAAGAGTGACAGATGAAATGGATGAATCTGAGCTTGGAGTGGAATGTGGGGGATTGGTCAAGGATTTAAAATGTATCGCTTATACAGCTTCTCTTTACTGTATCGGAATGTGAGAAAATATATTAGCAAGTTTTGTGTGATTCTACATGATTACGTAGAAGAAATTATTGCTGAACACAACATCAAACAAATGTAGTTACAAGAGGACAAGTTATTGGATGCACAGAGGTTTTCTGACGAAAAAATAAATAGTCATGACTAATGTCATAAAATTCGATTCTTAGATAGTATCTGAATCTAAAAAATGACCTATCCTTTATAAAGCTTTCCTTGACTGTTTTGCGACTGAGCAAGTATTTTCTTATCTGTAGAACGGTACTAGCATGTACATTGAGAGAGAATGGATAATGGGACCTGGACTAACATTTCAATTACGATCTTTTTAATCTGCTATTCCTATTGAGCTAAAATTACAGAAACCATGTCTTTTAGGTTCGTGGATTGCTAGACATTCTAAGGCATATTAATCTAAAATTGTCAGTGACTTAACCGACTGAATACAAACAAAAGAGTTATTTATTTTGGCAACAACATACAGGCCAGCTACTAGCTATTGTGCCCATGTATCTTAAGGGTGGGAGTGCAAAATTCAGCATACGTCAAGACGCGTGAGCATAGGCCATCTTGAGAGGACACGTATTTTGTCACTGCATACGTATACAATCACAACATCCCTTCCTAATGGACTCAACGTGGTTACATATCATTCTTTCTCACCTTAGGATGTTGTGAATGAACGTAACGGAACACATCAAGTTACCAATCACCTTTCAGTATGAACAAAATATTAAAAAAATAATTTAATGTTAACTTTTCTCATAGTTTAGCAATAAGATGATAACGACAACCACAAAATATTCGTTGTGAGATTCCTACTTTTCATACCTATTATCTGCATTTTATTGTAACATTGCGGAAATTCCTAGTCATACCAATACCTTGTTGAATAATATGTCTAAGCCGCAAACAAAACTTTCATTCCCTACCGCAGTATTTGTCTCTGTCATGTCTAGTCATAACAGTACACTCCATTGTCAGTTCACTCACACTATAGGCAGTTTCCAAAAATGGCTACAATAAGCGAGCTGCATTGACAGTTCCTGCTCACATCAGCGAGATAAGAAGAGAATAAAACGGACTTTCAAATTTTGGGTACTGACATAGGCACTCAACATTGTTACGTGAGGCAGCATTCTTTCTCTCCTGAGGGTTATAATGTGATGGATGAACGTAACGAAGTCACCAAGTTCCCAATCACCTTTCAGCAAGAATCAGAAAATAAAATAAAGAATTTAATGTTATCTTTTTCCGTAGGTTATCAATGATATGATACTTTTTGTAGCAACAACAAAACTCACAAAATATTAATTGTGAGATTCGTACTGTTCATACCTATTATATGCATTTTATTGAGACATTGCGGACATTACTAGTCATACCAATACCTTGTTGAATGACAAGTATAAGTCGCATACAAAGCTTTCATTCCCTGCCGCATTATTTGTTTCTGTCTTGTCTACCCCTAACAGTACACTCCATTGTCAGTTCACTCACACTATAGTCTATTTCCCAAAATAGCTAAAACAGCAAGCTGCAATGACAGTTCCTGCTCAAGTCAACCATATAACCAAAGTAGAGATTAAACAGGGCTTTAAGATTTTGGGTACTGATATAGATCTAAGCCTACTATACCTGGTGATATTACAACCTTTAATCCTGATCGTCAAGCGCTAGTGTATGCGCTATGGCACAAAAATATAAATCTAAAGCTATTGTGAACGATTTTGTATAGTAAAATCGGCTAGCATGAAAAATATGGGAAATACAATTATTAGTTTTGGAAAATAAAATCACTTCATTCTTTGATTACGCAAATGATTTTGCAGAGCAAAGTCTGACAAGCCTATATTATTCTTTGTGGCTATCTTACACTTTTCTGTGCGCCCAAATATCAATACAGAAATAGTATTTATTTATCACCACTACATTGTATATACTTGTCTCTGTAGCAAAGTAGGTATTTTATATTGACTGTGGCAGAAAATATTTTATACTGATTAAGTTAGTGTGAGAATATTTTTATATTAAACAATTACGGCGGAATATATAACGAACCAGCTTCATACCAACGATCTTTATGACTGGGGGATGATGCAACCTATGACTGTTGGTGGGTTTCAGTGGACTGATCCAGCGCACACCGACATTGAAAAATATATGCAAAAGTATGACAGCAAAAGCGACCACGGACACTTCTTTGAAGTTGATCTGGAGTATCCAGAAGAACTTCACCACACACATAAAAACTATCCACTAGCACCGGAAGCGCTGTCAGTAATTCAGGAGTTGTTGTTTCTGTATTAGTGTGGGATTGTAGACTAATTTGGACATAAGTTTACTGAATGAACCAAGTTTTTCCATAATCTTCGGAACAAAAACAAATATATGCAGTGCACGTACAAAACCTGCACTTGTATTTGATATTGTGAATGCGTTTAAACAAAGTCCATGGGGTGCATGGATTTCGCAAACGAGCTTGAATACCTCCGTATATCCAGTTGAATACAAATATGCGAACGGATGCTGAAAACAAGCTAGATAAATACTTTTTCAAACTGATGAACAATTATGTGTTCCCCAAAAATATGGACAATTTCAAAAACGAATCCGCGTTGATCCTGTTCGTGATAGTGAACAAGACAAATTTCGAAGGCTTATTGCAGACGCAGCATTTGAATCCCGGACGATCTTCAATGGTCGACTCATTGCGGTGCAAAGTAAAACAAAAATTGAAACTGAAGCTGACAAAGCTTATTTACGTTGGCTCATCAGTACTGGACATATCTAAACTGTTTAGGTACGAAATCTTTTAATACCAATAAAACCACTTTAACAGGATCGTATCAAGACGCTTTATACAGATATCGATTCTTTGCTGAGTCATATAATCACAGACGATGTTTCTTTTAATATTGAAGCAGAAACACTCTCGAATTAATTTGATAACTGCGAGTATCCGAAAGATAATGCACTGTATAGTAACACCAACAAGCAAGTTATAGGAAAATTTAAAGACGAGTGCTTGGGTAAACCTATCGAGGAATACGTGTAAGCCCAAAAATATACATGATTGTGGTGGGAACGTCCAGATCCGGAGGATCCACCAAGAAGATCATCAGATCTAAGGGAGTTCCACGCGTGAGTGTGCAAAAGGATCTCTGGCACCATATGTATGTGGAATATCTTCGCGAGAAACGTGAATTCGCACACACGGCAAATATAATCCCGGAAGCATTGCATGAGTGTATATCGATCCACCAAGGTGAGCTTCTCACCACTGGACTCCAAATGATGGATATTCCCCGAATAATCACTACTTAGGCGTACGGACACAACGAGACCGCCATTGACTTTGGTGGTAGTTCTGCATTCGCAGGAATGATTTGTATTTCTTCTCGCACAAACATGTGCTGCCTGGTGGACGCAATGCTGATTGTTCATCCACAGTCGCCAAATGATAACATGTTGGCTGTCCTGGAAAATCAATCCTAACGAGATTAGAAATACATCAACTGATCATACAGGGTCAGTAATACAACCTTGCCAACCTTCTAACTCCCCTGCTGTATACAGATACTTAACAAAATTGTTTCAGAGCGATATTAACAGTGATGGTTGTGAAATCATTTTCTAATAAACCGATATAGTCTTCCACCGAATCACATTAACGAGTTTTAATCCAATTAAGCGTGTGATTTCATTAATTAGTGCTTGTAGGGCCGAATGAAGCCATGTTACCCACTCGTGAGGGTCTGAGAATTCATCAATTATTCCTTCGCGTAGTGATGTCCGAATAATCGTTCTGCAGGTTTACGGTTAAATTGTTCCAGAATATCATGGCCGAGATGTATATTAACAACTACAACACAAATCCACACACGTTGTGTTGTTAACAACCCAGTAACAACATGAATAAAATTAAATAAATTATTTACCTGGATCCACTTGAATTAAACAGGGCCACGTTAGCCGTGAGCGTGTGTACATTCGTTTAATCGCATATGCAACATTTGCTGAATCTTTGGACGTCAGCGGCTCCATAATCTTCTATCTGCCGACAATGTCAACGATGGTTGACGCGTACTTGTATGTATATCCATGTACCCGATCATGTGGAAGAAACAAAAGATCAGCTTTGTGAACTTAGGTGCTTAGACATCAAGCAGTCAACAGGACACCTTTCTTGGCGTGGGTATATAAATTTCTCACAGCGATTGTTTGGCCAACCATGCTCGAGCAATCCAAAGTGATCGTTGCCGCACTCGCTAAACTTTCAGCGGCAGCTTCACTGTTCCAATAATCGCGAGGGCTGTAACATACCTTAGATATAGTCCGCTCAGAAACTGCGCTCTTGTTATCAGTGTCTTTTTCTATTATATCAATATATTCTACCCCATGAGTGAGTCATTTTCAACGGTAGCTTCACCTTTCTAATTATCGCGAGAACTGTAACATATTTTGGATATAGTCCGCTCAGAAACTAAGCTCCTTTTATCCATGTTTGTCTTTTTCTATTATATCAATATATTTTACCCCCAATGAGTGAGCATTTCCCATTACCTAGTGGCCATGAGAGGCTTTGCCTCCTAAAGCAATCTTGGCCTTCACAACTCCTTTGATGATCCATCTAGCGACACCTGGTCCCGCAAACGGATTCAAATCATGAGCGAGATCTATATCAGCACGTTGGCGTGGAAGGGTATCGTTTATAAACAAGATCATGTCTGTAACATGCATTATCGACACGATTAAGGAGATTTTGTTGGTTGTTAGAATCGAGTCGTATATCCAGTCGTGCTCCAGGCCCGTACTAATTGTATTTAGGTCCCAGAGGGAGCCAGATGGGCATTTCGCCGGTAGCTTTGTAATTCAACAGGGACATCACTTCTGAAATGTAAACTTCTTTGCTCCACATCCAGCACACGTTCCAGTGATCGCAGCTCGGCCATTACGTGCAAGAACGAGTTTGTAATTTGTAGCATTGGGTTTGTCTAGCATCACACACAATATGAAGAAATAATTTTATTATACAATAATTGTGTTACACAACAAGTAGCATTCAACACTGCATCACGAAAGAACAAAACGATCTGATTTGAAAAACTCTGAAAATTTGACAAGCTCTGCTTTTACCATCATTGATTTTCTACGCGCAGAAAAAAACCAGACCAGCCAAGAATAGTTTCCGATCAAGTTGGAACTTCTGTGTTTCCAAATTCAGTTTACGCATTTATAATTTGTCCAGCTAGATCAGGGAAAACTCAACAATTTTGAAATATTATTTTGAAATTGTAAACGTGAGATCACCTGTACGTGATTGCGCCGTTGGATGATGATCATTCATGTTATGATGTACTCAGGACTTTACGTAAACACTTCGGTCGTTGAGTGACAAGGCTGCAACGAGAAGCATCTTGATTTCTTTTCACAATCTATAATCCTCCTACTATTGACGACCTTGATCCAGGTGAGGATAACCTTGTCGTATACAACAATTTGATGCTTGAACACTAGAAGAAAAACAACCCTCGAGAATATTTTCTAGAGATCGACACAAAAACACAGATGTGATATATTGACTCAAATATACGCATATGTACTTAAAGTGATCCGATAAATCTGTAGCATAGTAATAATATTTCGTGACATTGTCGTTCTAGTTTGCCAAAGATTCACTGTACCCAGTTTGCCGCCAATCAATCATGGGAAAACAATGATGGGAACAAGAGAAAAACCGGGTCCGATTTGTAAGATATATCAACGCGCCTAAGATATCAACTCAGCCATGGAACAAACCGCGTAGGTCATGAAACTCTTACAAGAGCAAATGCACGGATCAGATGAAATCATAGCTGAAATAAATCGAAGACACCGAAGGCCATGAAGAGGTAACAGCCACTTCCCAAACAGAATCATCACTCAAGTTTAAGTCAGACTTTGCAACAGAAATTCAAAAATGTAATGACTGTGCACGCCATCAGATCTTCAAAGATGATTTAATTTTCCGCGATAAAGCCTACATGCAAAGGAGTTGAAAACAAGTTATGTTGGATAGCAAATTACCCAATGGAATGCCAAGTGAGAGTTACATCCGTGAACAATGACCTTCGTGGTATTTGAGAAGCATGTGGACATTAGCAAACTAAATAGGATTCAATCCCGCAGGGTTTAAATGCGTATTTGTAGACCAATAACTAAACTCATGGATCGGTTGGAAACATTAGTGGAATCTTTCGAGCCGGCATAAACGCACCAGAAATTGTTGTAATAACAGCCCCGAGCTTCACCTCCATGGCCATAATATCATCAACAAGATCAGAATTTATGTGACTTAATCCACACCAATCATCGCGGAAGAATCTCACACACTTAAGATTGCATTGGCGTCGGTTAAATTTTTATTACATTTGGCCTAGTATTCGATCACGACCGTTTGGTGGTCTTGGTGCCTAACTCGTTTGTATTTCATGCATGCTGTGGCGCCACCTGGAATGATAGTGAACTTCACAAGGGCACATACAACATGGAATAGATCAATAAACAGATTTGTCGGAGAATTTCGTTGTGACAGACCAAGACTGAAAAACAAAATTCTTACGTGAACACGAACCCACACTCAGCTCCGTCATTTTAGTTGAATTTACACCGTACGTGGTTGATATCAGACTATCTTCAATAAGAAAATTTTCGGTTGACCCTAAGATTTTCCCTAGAACAAACAACTTTCACGCATGGGATACCACATCTCGCCAGATATTCTAAGGATTACCGCATACAGATCAATTTCCCTGTGACGCCAACAGCGTCATGAAAGTAGAGTTTCCTCAAGTATAACCTCTAGGACTACATACAGTTTGGTTTTCTCCAGCTGTGGAGCAGGGTGATTTGATATCAATTATTTCCGCGGGACCAGTGTATCTTCCATGCTACAGTCCGCAATTGACGCACATTCGTTTTACCACAAGGGTAAAACGAATGTGCGTCAATTGCGGACTGTAGCATGGACCAGGACGGGCACATGGTAGATCTCCGCAGAGTGACTTTGACAACACACTGGTGAGATTGAACTGATATTTAAGATAATGACAATCGTTCGTGGAAGTATAACAACAGTGCATGTTATTAACATGCGAAAATCGTTTACTTGATATGTTACCGATATGGTCTTGGTGATGTTGTCCAGGGAATGTTTGCAGGAGTGCGGCCTTATCCTCTCGCTGAGCCGATCGCTTAATAAGTTGCAATGCGAGTCGTTGATGACATCAAAAATGTTGATGCGGACCGACTGAAAAATGTAGATTGCGATTGGTTCGAATCGAGGTCGACTACAACGATTAGTGACTCAAGCAGCGCAGATCAAACAAAAAAAAAAAAAATATACTTCCATCAGCAGAAACGATATCCCCTCTAGTCAATAAAATCGTCAAGGAAGCCAATAACGCATAACCCATTTAATGATTGCAAATGCAGTAATGGGAAGCGGATTACGTTGGTGGACGCTAGCTTCTAAGCATGAATGTGAACGGCGACAAAAAGGTATTTGTTTCGTTAATGTATATACCTAAAGGGAAGAAGTAATGATGTAATTTGGGTGTTGCGGACGTTGCTGCTGGTAAAGTTGTGTAGTTGAAATTACCATTGTAGATGCCTGTGATTATCCCTTCGGTTGCTGCAGAAACACGATTGTTGTCTTTTATGAGTTCTGGAAGCACATCACTGCTGTAAATTCACACGCTCATCATAGACACGTATAAAGGCAATGTTCAACAGTTTTCATTGCAAATAACCACTCAACAAGGTTCCAACGCTTCAAGTAATATGTTTGTGGCGTTTCAAACTGTAACATGGGCACGTGATAAACAAACTGTTGCTAAAATAATATTTGACTGGCTGGATGTTTCTGAAGCTTCTTTGCATACTGAACGGTCATCAAGATACTTCCGAAGAAATTTGTCTTACCCACAATCATGTCGCACGTGCATGTCAGTAACTGTGGTCATTCATGGGACGGGATCAAAACGTTGAAATGCTACTGTAAATTTCGCAGCATTGACTTTGCTACATTGTACTCGATTTATCACCTTTAGTTAGAACATCTGAAGCTGTACAGACATTTTGGTCAGCTTACACTTTCATGCACGTACAAATGATTTTTCCATAAGCAAAGCCGCATGCGTTCCCTCCATCCCTAGCGGTTACAGATGTATTACTGTAATTTTTTCTGATAAAAATCTGTTGCTAAAGGGTACATGTGGTCTAATAAGTGTTGTTGATTCGCAAGTGGAAAACTCGTAATTGTTGTCGTTATTGTAATTGAACAGCATAATAGAAACTCACGTCCGACCACGAAGCTAAGACTGGCTATAGCGAAAACCAGTTTACAAAAATACAAAACGCAATAAGAACGGTTTGCGGGTTCACATTGAGGCTTTATCCGAAAAACGTAACCATAATTATCCTCGTATGGTTGACCCAAACACAACTTAATCAGCCTAATGCTACCACACGTATAAACATATCAGTGACATTAAAACTATCCAAGTTAAATGTGATGCAAATGCAAAAGACCGGTGGAATATTTCCATTCCTCGCGGCCATTCCAGCGTTGTAAGTGGCCGCGGCTCGTGCGATTGCAAAAGCAACTGCGCTAGGGCTGTTGGAACTGCATCCGGAATATCTCCGAAAAAGGATGTTGGTGGAAGACCTTCCAGGTCTATCGACCGTCAACGTGCAGGGTCTATGAAAAAGAAAAGGTCTCATATTACCAGGAATGACTCGCAGAATTCCCACAAGAAGAGGTCTTTGACAGCCCAGTACAACTCGCAGAAGGCCTCGCCGCAAACCAGTTTTGATTTACTCACGATGATAAAAGCAGTCATAACAATTCGAGGTGTCTTTATGAGGAACGAACTATGATAATTTCTCGCACAAGGGAAACGTGAAAATGAAAACAGGACCTGGAACCGATTAGGTCGCATACATAATAGCACCTCAACATGTATTGTATACTGGCTCATCTTACCACTTGAAATAGTTAATTATCTAATTCAAGGAGGACAGATTCATCCTCTACTGTTTTGTTCGACTCTACCGTTACATCTTGTTCAAGAGTTGCGTGCACTCGCGGGAATCAAAACTTCCTCAACACCAGCACCACATTCACTTAATGAATTTACATTGTCACTTAGAAATACGCTTAACATTATACAAAAAGTCTATTACTATATTTCATGTTGGCATACCCCATCCGAATTAATGATAGGTTTTTACAATATACTAAACAAAGTCGGTCAGAAGACTCTTTAAACTTTAGCTATTAAATAGCACAAGCAAACACGAGACGCCATTCCTCCCAAAAAAGAAACCCCCAAAGGGTTTTATGAATCTTAATCAAACATATAATTTTATTACGCACAATCCAAGTAGCATTAAAACTGAAAAATTTACATGGATCAGTTTTCATATCGGTCGATATAAAAGTTAAAGAAGATAAAAATAATGCAGTCGTAAACAACATGGGTGGAACACTTGTAAAAGATATTAACATTTCTTACGGTAGTAAAGATACTTTCAAGCTAAATCACTACATGTTAAAAAAATAAGAAGATAAAAATAATGCAGTCGTAAACAACATGGGTAGAACACGTGTAAAAGATATTGACATTTCTTACGGTAGTAAAGATCCTTTCAAGCTAAATCACTACATGTTATAAACATTCAAAGATTTATGGTTATCAATATATGTTAATGTAGGCAAAAATAAAGCACGTTTTTCATAAATGTCAAACTGAAAAAGTTAAGGTCAGGTACTGATAACGAACAAAACACTGGTACAGAAGCTATTCAGTTCGCAGCATACGAAAGGAATATTTAAGAGATCACATTGCTTCCAAGTATTCACAGATGATTGTCCAATGTACCCTTTTGCTGTTCCTCACGATGTGAAATTTGCCATTACTCTGTCAATAACCTCTGATGTGATCTATGGTGGCAACCCTAATCACGAACTAGACAATGATTGTCTTTCGTATGATATGAATATTTCAAATTCACTGGCTCAATACATTAACCAAACGTATAGGTATGGAATTCGTTGCTTTTCAGCTATATCACAAGAGAAAAAATTATTGTCGTGGCACCAAATAGTTCGAACAAATTTTACGCTTGATAAACCACGAGTGTGCTAACAGGAGTTTTGACATTGGATTCAATGGTCGAAGTAGTACAACTGGATGACCCAGCTTTTGAGTCTGTAAACCCTGCCATCCTGTGGTGTTGAATTTGATGGGTTTTAGATTTGTCGTTGCACCACTATAACGTGCGTCAGCATTACAATTCTTGTATACTGCAAAACCTTCTTCAATTTCGCCACTACTGTTCCTTTCTTTAAGTCGAAATTTTCCACACAGCACAGATTACTTGTTTGTTGGGACAAGTTTCAAAACGTATTCCTTGAAAATAATTTCTAAAAAATTAAAAGCATATGTTGCATGCTTTGCTGAATTAGTGTCATTACAAACAGAATATAAATATCTGAGGCAAAGTGAAGTTTGTAAATTATTTTTTTTGACTGGAAAAATATTCCCTGGCTTGACTTACCACCCTCCAACAAAATGTTACCCAAATAATGGTACTATTCATCGCGTTTAACGTTTTCTGGCAATTTTGTGGTAAGCCTGCATCTAGGAGAAACATAAGATCTTGTTCTTGAATTAAATTGGAAAACGTGTGAGTAATAGACATATATCTAGGATGAAAACAAGACCGTGCAAAATTCGAGGTACAGAAAATCGTAGTACGATATGCATTGACAGAAGAGAAAACCGCAATATACCGGTATATCTTTGCATCACTAACTTGAAAACCCTACGCCGTGCTTGTGTGCGACAGTATGTTTGTGTGGATATAGTGTGTCTATAAACACTCGTACAATAGCCTAGCTTGTATGATAATATCTTTGCAGGTAAATATATCGTGTGTAGAAACCGCTCCTATCCTTTTCGTTATATAGTAGTACAAACTTAGCGCTGAATAGTAGAGTGATGTGTTGGATAGTATATCAAAAGAAGGTGTTCAAGAGCAATCAGGAAATAGCAAATAACTAATTTAACCAATAATGTTAAATTCCCGTTTGCACCTATAATCCTTCCTCATGCTAAATTCCAGTTTGGGCTAAGAAACTTTCACCCAATGCACGTCAACCATTTCTAACAATGTTACCATTAACCCTCAATGTAAAATTTCCGTTTGGGCCTATAACTTTTGACAGTTTTAACATGAAAGTATCATATGCCCCAAAATCGCCACACATAACTTGCGCCTATATTTGCTGAGAACCACTCCTCACGGTACCCATTTACAAGGACTGCACTTTCGATGTTTTGTTCAATTTCTTAGATGGTATTTGGCATTTGTCAGTTTCGCCATAATAAACATCCACATAGTTCCTTCCAACACACTCGGCCGAAAGCATTTTTGAAGTCTATCAACATGTAGAATAGTTCAAGTTGATGTAGCTAATACTTTTCACAAATCAGGCATAGATCGAATATATGCTCTGGTGTGCATTCTCCCGGTCTGAGACATGCCTT
>JAECUM010027590.1:0-53622 GCA_016617855.1 Megalonaias nervosa
TATTATGTTGAATACAGTATTATGTTGAATACAGCATTATGTTGAATACAGTATTATGTTGAATACAGTATTATGTTGAATACAGTATTATGTTGAATACAGTATTATGTTGAATACAGTATTATGTTGAATACAGTATTATGTTGAATACAGTATTATGTTGAATACAGTATTATGTTGAATACAGTATTATGTTGAATACAGTATTATGTTGAATACAGTATTATGTTGAATACAGTATTATGTTGAATACGGTATTATGTTGAATACAGTATTATGTTGAATACAGTATTATGTTGAATACAGTATTATGTTGAATACAGTATTATGTTGAATACAGTATTATGTTGAATACAGTATTATGTTGAATACAGTATTATGTTGAATACAGTATTATGTTGAATACAGTATTTTATACAATTTTGTATCTTTCAGCTTCAGCATGTAATTAATGTTTGAGGAAGTTTGAAAATACAAGCCCAAAGCTGGACATCATTATAATTTGTTTTAAACATCCTGCTTACAAATTTATTCAAGTTGCCCAAAGCTAACAATTTAAAACTCCCACTTGTGCATTTACGTCATACCATCCCACCACATGTGAGGAAACATTGCCAGGTGCCAGTTTACTTCTGCACTTGCTGAACTAATCCCAGATTAATTACAACTAATTTACTAGAAGACAGGATGTGGAATAATTTGCACAAGAGCAGGAACTAAAACTGGATTTTCATGGCCAGGTATTAAGGATTATCTCTTCCACAGACATCCTGTTAATAAATGTACTAATCTTTATGTCAGTAGCACTTCAATCATTCTCACAGCATCATCCAATTTACAAATGCATCAGTGTTAGTAGCCTTCAGAGAGTACTGCTACAGTATTTCCCCAATTATAAGTCAAGGGGGTCCACCTTATGGCCTTCATAGAGTACTGCTACAGTATCTCCCCAATTATAAGTCAAGGGGGTCCACTTTATGGCCTTCATAGAGTACTGCTACAGTATCTCCCCAATTATAAGTCAAGGGGTCCACCTTATGGCCTTCATAGAGTACTGCTACAGTATCTCCCCAATTATAAGTCTAGGGGTCCACCTTATGGCCTTCATAGAGTACTGCTACAGTATTTCCCCAATTATAAGTCAAGGGGGTCCACCTTATGGCCTTCATAGAGTACTGCTACAGTATTTCCCCAATTATAAGTCAAGGGGGTCCACCTTATGGCCTTCATAGAGTACTGCTACAGTATTTCCCCAATTATAAGTCAAGGGGGTCCACCTTATGGCCTTCATAGAGTACTGCTACAGTATCTCCCCAATGATAAGTCTAGGGGTCCACTTATATCCTTCATAGAGTGCTGCTACAGTATTTCCCCAATTATCAGTCAAGGGGGTTCATAAATGTGGTGATATACAGGGATTAGTTTCTCACTGGAAAAGACGTTCTTCCATATCCTTAGTGCAAGTCATCCAACATGTTTCATCCAGGTCTAAAATATATTATTCCGTAAAAACCATTTTTCTTCTTTTAGTCACCATGAGTATGACATTTGACCTTCTAACCCCAAAATCAACAGGCTTCATTCTTATCTCATGCACAAGACATTAACCAAGTTTGGTACAGGTACATGGTACAAAACTAAAGTCATTACAGCCTCTTGGACACAGACATATTGATGGGTAGATAGACAAGCAAACACATTGATCTGTTGACAGACACACAGACATATTGATGGGTAGACAGATATACTGTCACATTGTTAGGTAGCTAGACAAACAGACATTGTCGTAACATCATATATTCCACCTTTGAGTGAATATTAAAAGAAAAATAGTATGTGAGCTCCTGCTAGCAGGAAAAATGTTCATTTTCATTTTGTATTCAGATCTTCTTGATGATTCTTTATACTTGTATACTTCTAGATGATTATATATACTTGTATACTTCTAGATGATTCTATATACTTGTATACTTCTAGATGATTCTATATACTTATATACTTCTAGATGATTCTATATACTTGTATACTTCTAGATGAATGTATAAACTTGTATACTTCTAGATGATTCTATATACATGTATACTTCTTGATGATTCTTTATACTTGTATACTTCTAGATGATTCTATATACTTGTATACTTCTAGATGATTCTTTATACTTGTATACTTCTAGATGATTCTATATACTTGTATACTTCTAGATGATTCTATAAACTTGCATACTTCTAATTGATTCAATATAAACTTGTATACTTCTAGGTGATTCTGTATACTTGTATACTTCTAAATGATTCTATATATACTTGTATACTTCTAGGTGATTCTGTATACTTGTATACTTTTAGATGATTCAATATACTTGTATACTTCTAGATGATTCTATATACTTGTATACTTCTAGATGATTCTATATACTTGTACACTTCTAAATGATTCTATATACTTGTATACTTCTAATTGATTCTATATACTTGTATACTTCTAGATGATTCTATATACTTGTATACTTCTAAATGATTCTATATACTTGTATACTTCTAATTGATTCTATATAAACTTGTATACTTCTAGATGATTCTATATAATTGTATACTTCTAAATGATTCTATATACTTGTATACTTCTAATTGATTCTATATACTTGTATACTTCTAGATGATTCTATATACTTGTATACTTCTAAATGATTCTATATACTTGTATACTTCTAATTGATTCTATATAAACTTGTATACTTCTAGATGATTCTGTATACTTGTATACTTCTAGATGATTCTATATACTTGTATACTTCTAGATGAATGTATAAACTTGTATACTTCTAGATGATTCTATATACATGTATACTTCTTGATGATTCTTTATACTTGTATACTTCTAGATGATTCTATATACTTGTATACTTCTAGATGATTCTATCTATTTGTATACTTCTAGATGATTCTATAAACTTGCATACTTCTAATTGATTCTATATAAACTTGTATACTTCTAGATGATTCTTTATACTTGGATACTTCTAATTGATTCTATATAAACTTGTATACTTCTAGATGATTCTATATACTTGTATACTTCTAAATGATTCTATATACTTGTATACTTCTAGATGATTCTATATACTTGTATACTTCTAAATGATTCTATATACTTGTATACTTCTAGATGATTCTATATACTTGTATACTTCTAGATGATTCTTTATACTTGTATACTTCTAGATGATTCTATATACTTGTATATATCTAGATGATTCTATATACTTGTATACTTCTAGATGAATGTATAAACTTGTATACTTCTAGATGACTCTACATACCTGTATGCTGATAGTTTACTAGAAAATATGGAATACATAACTATTACAAGTAGTTTCAAAATATCAAATTTAAGTAGCAAAGAATCAATAGGAACAAAATAACTACAAGTGTTTAATGCAGAGTAAAACTTAATAGCAGCTTCAAATTTGACTATTTCATACCATTTAGACATGAATATCATCTTAGTACTGGACTAATTCAGACCAAGTAGACATGAATATCAGCTTAATATTTGACTATTTCAGACCATTTAGATATGAATATCATCTTAGTACTGGACTAATTCAGACCAAGTAGACATGAATATCAGCTTCATATTTGACTATTTCAGACCAATTAAACATGAATATCAGCTCATTATTTGACTATTTCAGACCAAGCAGACATGAATATCAGCTTAATATTTGACTATTTCAGACCAATTAAACATGAATATCAGCTCATTATTTGACTATTTCAGACCAAGCAGACATGAATATCAGCTTAATATTTCACTATTTCAGACTACTTAGATGTGAATTTCAGTTTAACATTTTACTAATCCAGACCACTTAAGATGTGTATATCAGCTTAGTTTCTTACTAATTCAGACCACATATACATGAAAATCAGCTTAATATTTGACTATTTCAGAACACTTAGACATGAATATCAGCTTAATATTTGACTATTTCAGACTACTTAGATATGAATTTCTGTATAACATTTACTAATCCAAACCACTTATGATGTGTATATCAGCTTAGTTTCTTACTAATTCAGACCACATATACATGAAAATCAGCTTAATATTTGACTATTTCAGAACACTTAGACATGAATATCAGCTTAATATTTGACTATTTCAGACTACTTAGATATGAATTTCTGTATAACATTTACTAATCCAAACCACTTATGATGTGTATATCAGCTTAGTTTCTTACTAATTCAGACCACATATACATGAAAATCAGCTTAATATTTGACTATTTCAGAACACTTAGACATGAATATCAGCTTAATATTTGACTATTTCAGACTACTTAGATATGAATTTCTGTATAACATTTACTAATCCAAACCACTTATGATGTGTATATCAGCTTAGTTTCTTACTAATTCAGACCACATATACATGAAAATCAGCTTAATATTTGACTATTTCAGAACACTTAGACATGAATATCAGCTTAATATTTGACTATTTCAGACTACTTAGATATGAATATCAGCTTCATATTAGACTATTTCAGACACTTTGACATGAATATCAGCTTCATATTAGACTATTTCAGACTACTTAGATATGAATTTCTGTATAACATTTACTAATCCAAACCACTTATGATGTGTATATCAGTTTAGTTTGTTACTAATCCAGACCACTTAGACATGAAAATCAGCTTAATATTTGACTATTTCAGAACACTTAGATGTGTATATCAGTTTAGTTTGTTACTAATTCAGTTCACTAAGACATGAATATCAGCTTGATACTTGACGAGTTCAGACCACTTAGACGAGTCACAGCTACATACTCCAAAACTCTGATGTAGTGCTTAGAGAAATACACTGAACAAAACACCATGTGATCAACTACTGACAGAGACCTCATCAGAAGCAATGAAAACTCCCGTCTGGCATTTAGTTGACTCCTGTCTGGCATTTAGTTGACTTGTGTCTGGCATTTAGTTGACTCCTCAGTCTGGCATTTAGTTGACTCGTGTCTGGCATTTAGTTGATTCCTGTCTGGCATTTAGTTAACTCCTTGCTGGCATTAAGCTGATTCCTCTCTGGCATTTAGTTGACTCCTGTCTGGCATTTAGTTGATTCCTGTCTGGCATTTTGTTGACTCCTGTCTGGCATTATGTTGATCCCTGTCTGGCATTTAGTTGACTGAGCTCATTTGGAGTTAGCTGAATATTTATTTTACTGTCCAAAAATTTCATCAATATTAGGTTCACCAGATCCAATCAGTTTTCTAATGTGTTCATATTTTTCAGATTTAATTTAGGTCTTGAATTGGAAATAGTAAGGTGATGTCAAGTAAGATGGGCTTGTATATTTGTTGTGTTCCAGTTATGTTAAGGACAGTTCTATATACTTTGCAGATTGGTTTTGCTTTTACTTTACTTCGGCCTCCATTCTACACATATACTGGCTGTCCAAAATGGTCAAACAAATGATATTATCCTATCAGACTGAAAATATGGACCATCTTTCCTTCATCACACATGTTTACTCATGTGTGAAATGTTGCTTTTGCAAGGTATTTAATGATTGGTCAATATACATCCATGAAAGATCAATTCTCCAATCACCTTACATATTATACAATGTATTACATTTTTGAATACTGTTCACAATGGAGGCTGACTTGGGGATAAGACTAAACTTCATGCCAAACATCTGGGTTTTGACAGAAATTTATGCTTGTTTGTACATACTGATTTGTGAATGGCAGATTTTAAATTGTGATACATCTCTGCAGCAATGAATCATTCCAGCACCATACACCATCAATATGGTGCTATTTTTACCTCAGTGAGTCAAAGTGTTATTGTTACCTTAGTGAGCCAAAGTGTTACCTAGTAAGAGATCTGACATAAGATGACAAGTGAGTTGTAGTGCTATAAACTATAGGAGACATTTGAAATAAGATGACACGAAACTGAGTCGCAGTGCTATGAATGCTGGGAAAGATTGGACATAAGATGATAAGCAAATTGTATTGCTATGACCTCTAGGAATTTGACATAAAATGACAAGAAATGTGAGTCACAGTGCTGTGAACTCGGTGAGAGATTTGACATAAGATGACAAGAAAGTGAGTCATAGTGCTGTAAACTACAGTAGAGATTTGACATAGGATGACAAGAAAGTGAGTGATAGTGCTATGAACTCTGGGAGAGATTTGACATAAGCTGACAAGAAAGTGACTTATGGCTCCTACTGAATTACAAAAATAAAAGTTTTGTATACAATTTTAATGATCACAAAAACAATGCTGTGAAAAAAAAAAAACCCGCAAGGAAAAAATACACCTCATTAAACTACAATCAATTTAGAACCTGGTAAAACTCAGACCCACATGTTTCCTATGTCAGAATATGATGTGAGCTCAAAAATGAATCATGATTGACCATTCACTGACCAATACACACCCTACTCAATGTTCTTTACAGACAGACACTGACCAGTACACACCCTACTCAATGTTCTTTTATGGACAGTCACTCACCAGTACGCACTCTACACAATGTTCTTTACAGACATTCACTGACTGGTATACACCTTACTTAACATTCTTTACAGACATTCACTGACCAGCACACACCCAACTCAATGTTCTTTACAGACATTCACTGACCAGCACACACCCTACTCAATGTTCTTTACAGACATTCACTGACCAGTACACACCCTACTCAATGTTCTTTACAGACATTCATTGACCAGCACATCCCCTATTTAATGTTCTTTACAAGTGTAGTCTGTGATCTTCGACCTGTGCAAAGTTTATGGATTTATTAGACAGACTGGTTCCTGTACTTTTCCATGTAATGACCATAAATTTGGGATTAGATATGTAAATGGATGTAGTACTAAGTTTGGGAATAGATACTAAATGGATGTAGTACTAAATTTGGGAATAGATACTAAATATGTAGTACTACATTTGGGAATAGATACTAAATGGATGTAGTACTAAATTTGGGAATTGATACTAAATGGATGTAGTACTACATTTGGGAATAGATACTAAATGGATGTGGTACAAAATTTGGGAATAGATACTAAATGGATGTAGTACAAAATTTGGGAATAGATACGTAAAAGGATGTAGTACTACATTTGGGAATAGATACTAAATGGATGTAGTACAAAATTTGGGAATAGATACTACATGGATGTAGTACTATGTTTGGGAATAGATACTAAATGGATGTAGTACTATGTTTGGGAATAGATATGTAAATGGATGTAGTACTACCTTTGGGAATAGATACTAAATGGATGTAGTACTATCTTTGGGAATAGATACTAAAAATGGATGTAGTACAAAATTTGGGAATAGATACTAAATGGATGTAGTACTACGTTTGGGAATAGATACATAATGGATGTAGTACTACATTTGGGAATAGATACTAAATGGATGTAGTACTACATTTGGGAATAGATACGTAATGGATGTAGTACTACATTTGGGAATAGATACTATATGGATGTAGTACTATGTTTGGGAATAGATACTAAATGGATGTAGTACTACATTTGGGAATAGATACTAAATGGATGAAGTACTACATTTGGGAATAGATACGTAAATGGATATTGTACTACATTTGGGAATATATACTAAATGGATGTAGTACTACATTTGGGAATAGACACTAAATGGATGTAGTACTAAATTTGGGAATAGATACTAAATGGATGTAGTACTAAATTTGGGAATAGATACCTAACTAGACGTAATACTAAAAGATACACATCAACCTACCCATTTTTTGTCATTTCAAATTGCATCGACACTTAATTATGTAAAAATATCCAGTTTTCATATTAAATACACCATTACTTCACAAGCTTTCATGCTTAAGCCCCCTTCCCAGCAGTATTTTGTGGGGTCCATTAAGTGAAATGAGCTCTGAAAATGCACTCCACAGGGTGTCAATTAATAACAGTCAAATCGGTGAGAAAATCTTTCTCTGTTAAACAATCATAAATATAAAAGTAAGCAAGGGTATTCTGTTAGTTAATGATAGACTTGACTCCTTTTCAGTACTCAAATGAACTTGTTCCCTTTTTATGGCTGCACAAGCATCTTTGAAATGATATGTATTTCTAAGACAATGTAGGGATCTGGGTCATGGAGTGTTGTGTTTCCTATCAGGTCATGGTCTAGAATAAGAATTAAATGCAGATATGCCTGTATAGCAAGCCAAGTTACGTATCTATTAAAGTTTATACTAAATAACTAATTAATATGTGAATCAATGACCAACACTAAAGATGATGACTTTCTGCATATGCCAATATTTACTCATACTAATTTGAAGTGATATAGTAGAACAATTAGTAGCAAAGCTCAGACACAATGAAAAGTAAAAAACAATTTTTAACATGTAATTCAATTACTTATTGATTTAGAGTGATGGGATATGGGCATAATTTTTTTCTATTAGAGTTAGTTTATAAAAGTTTCCAATGTGGGGAAAACACTATGCATCAAACTACAGATGTAAGCCATTACAAATATCTGTACTCCCTGTCTCCAAACAAAAAACACCTCTCTCTCTCTCTCTCTCTCTCTCTCTCTCTCTCTCTCTCATTCCACCCACTACCACTCCTCTCTCCCATTCCACCAATCATCACCCTTCTCTCTCATTCCATCAATCACCACCCCTCTCTCTCTCTCTCTCCCATTCTACCAATCACCAACCTTCTCTCTCATTCCTACCATCACCACCCCTATCTCCCATTCCACCCACCACCACCCCTCTCTCCCATTCCACCCATCACCACCCCTCTCTCCCATTCCACCAATCACCGCCCCTCTCTCATATTCCACCAACCACCACCACTCCCTCACATTCCACCCATCACCACCCATCACTCCCATTCCAACCATCATCACCCCTCTCTCCGATTCCACCCATCACCACCCCTCTCACGAGTTCCATCTATCTCCACCCTGTCTCTCAATTCCACCCACCACCACCTCTCTCTCCCTTTCCACCCATCACCACCCCTCACTCCCATTCCACCCATCACCACCCCTCTCTCCCATTCCAACCATCACCACCCATCTCTCCCATTCCAACCATTTGCACCCCTCTCTCAATTCCAGCCACCACAATACCTCTCTCCAATTCCACCCATCATCACCCCTCTCTTCCATTCCACCCATCACCACCTGTAATTCCCATTCCACACATCACCACCACCCTCTCCCATTCCACCCATCACCACCAAACAAATAACACCCCTTTCTCCATTCCACCCATCACCACCCCTCTTTCCCATTCCACCCATCACCACCCCTCACTCCCATTCTGCCAATTACCACCCCTCTCTCCCATTCCACCCATCACTACCCCTCTCTCTCATTCCACCCATCACCAAGCCTCTCTCCCATTCCACACATCTCCACCCCTGCCATTATGGCAGCATTTGCTGTCATCTACTCATCTTGCTGAATGATCAAGCCAGTTATGATCACCATCCTTCAATCAGTGCAAATTAAATTCAGGTTGCATGAAAAAGTCTATGTTACCTATGATAATGTGACCTTTGACCCTCTAGTTGCCTGGGGCCCACATCCAAGATCCAAAAACCTTTGCTGCAATTAATGCCTCCTCCTACATCATGCCATATATGAATACTCTTACTCAGTTAGCACAGATGGAGTTCAGGTTACAAGGATGCCAGAGACAGACACACACACAGACAAACTTACACACATACATAAACACAGAATAATGGACATGATCTATCACAATGCATCCACCAAAAGTGCTCATAAAATAATTCATCTGTTTCCACCTAGAATAATAATACTGAGGCTTTACCAATCTACATCATCCTGTTTTAACTAGCAGATGATGTCAAGATTCAATTATAAGCTTTTGTACATGTCTGAATCCATACCAGTAGCGATACATACAGCTGATGCTGCAGATGAAAAACATTTACTCCAGTTTTACTTTATCCTCTGCATACTAATTTTTCAAATTACTACACTTTCCACTTTTTCAAATATGACAGTAATTGATTCCTTACTGTATTTGTGTTGATATTTCCTCCAGAGTTTTCATCCCACCCTTGCGTAGTCAGCTATTATACATGGCAGAATTGATGAAATATTTGCCGTCTTGTGCAATCACTTCAACTCTTCAGGTCTGAAGAAAAGAACAATTGTTGCTTCCTTTCAGATGCAGCAACCATAGCAATGACGTACACCAAGTGCATAAGTTTACCTTTGAGAATTTGGTATTGTGCCAGATATAGTAATTAGACTTCATACCATCTACCTATTTTCTATCATAGGAATGTATACTCCAGAGTAAAAATTACAATGGAATTTTTGATTGCCTTTTTTCTTCATGCTTAATGAAAAGTAGGAATTTATTGAAATAATTTTGTATCTGGGCTAATTTATTGTTTGCCAATGTTTTCTTGGCATTTCACATGCTCCCAGTTTTGTCTGGCTTACTGTGATGTTTACCAATGTTTACTAGACATTACACCTGGTCCCAATTTTACCAACATATCATAATAGAAGTCCAGACTTGAGATATTTGGTTTGTAACACTCAAGTTACACTTAAATTTGATTCAGTCAAATTGATTAAATCTAAATTGAGGTCCTAGCAGACGCCAATTACGGTTGTGAAATATGACTTCCACCTCAAAACAAGTATGAGTCCCTCTAAGGAACTGATGTTCTACTGGGTGTAAAGAATCTCCATGAATCCAAGAGTGTCTGTTTCTTCATTTTAACTGCTGCATATTCAAATCACTTCTGAAACTCCAACATACCAAATTTAGTAACAGAAGTATATATATATATATATATATATATATATATATATATATATATATATATATATATATATATATATATATATATATATATATATATATATATATATTATGTGTCAGCTAATATATTTACCAGATACTTTAAATGTAGTACAGATTCCTATGTCATGACCTTTGACTTTGGAACCTGCCATCACTGAACTTCTCTCAGACAATGTCAAGACATACCCACATGCCAAGTTTGATAAATCTATAAGTAATATTTCTTTGAGGGGAAAAAAAGAAGTTATTGAAAGTGGTATAATTTAACACTTTCTGCAGATATATCCACAAACTTAGTTAAATGATAAAAATCATTAGTACAGCTAAAAGCATGAGCCATGACCTTTAACGTTAAAATTAATGTTAAATGATAATAATCATTAGTACAGTTACAAGCAGGAGACATGACCTTGACCTTAAAATTAATGTCATTTTGCTATCAATTTGTTCATTTGAACTAACACAAAATCTAGTCAAAATTCACTTTTATAAGGAAGCTCAATGTTGAACAAAAAGGCAGTCTTTTGGAGTATATCAACATCATTTTAATACAGGAACAAATTATACATTGCAAGAAAGCAGTTTTTTTTTTTTTTAAATGTCAGTACAGCCGTTCCATTACATGATTAGTCAAACTTTTAGAGGTCAAACTGATACCATTTTCATTTCAGACAAACTAAATGTTGTGAGAAGTGTTTTTGTTGAAATCAAAAAGACCACCCCTTCAAGAGGAGCAGTGATAATAGTTTCAAGATAGCCATCACTGCCATGTCTGATCAGCACCATTTGTATACACAACAAGATATCAAAAGAAGGTTAAGAGGCTGAAATAACAAGATTCTTCAATAATGCCACTATGGTGGCCATATTGGAAGTCTGGCACCATATTTACTTTGGACCAACCATGTATCATAAGAAGTCCTTAATTGTAAACCCTATACCAACGCAACCACGTATCATAAGAAGTCTTTCATTGTAAACCCTATATCAATGCAACCACGTATCATAAGGCGTCTTTCATTGTAAACCCTATACCAATGCAACCACGTATCATAAGAAGTCTTTCATTGTAAACCCTATACCAATACAACCATGTATCATAAGAAGTCTTTCATTGTAAACCCTATACCAAAACAACCATGTATCATAAGAAGTCTTTCATTGTAAACCCTATATCAATACAACCACATATCATAAGAAGTCTTTCATTGTAAACCCTATATCAATACAACCACATATCATAAGAAATCTTTCATTGTAAACCCTATATCAATACAACTTTGTATCATAAGAAGTCTTTTATTGTAAACCCTATAATAATACAACCATGAATCATAAGAAGTCTTTCATTGTAAACCCTATATCAATACAATCATGTATCATAAGAGGTCTTTCATTGTAAACCCTATACCAATACAACCATGTGTCATAAGACATCTTTCATTGTAAACCCTATCACAATCCAGCCATGTATGATAAGAAGTCTTTCATCGTAAACCCTATATCAATACAACCATGTATCATGACAAGTCTTTCATTGTAAACCCTATATCAATGCAACCATGTATCATAAGAAGTCTTTCATTGTAAACTCTATATCAATGCAACCATGTATCGTAAGAAGTCTTTCATTGTAAACCCTATATCAATGCAACCATGTATCATAAGAAGTCTTTCATTGTAAACCCTATATCAATACAACCATTTATTGAAAAGTAGCAACAATAAGATTTCCTAATGGCTGCCATGGAATTCATGACAGAAATCTGACTAGCACCATTGTCATTCATGATCTACATACCCCAAAAAAACTTTAAATGAAAACGCCACATTTGTATGACCATCCAATTCATAAATAATAACGTGTTCATGATGGCCACATAATGGCCGCACTGGATGTCAGATTGGCCAATCTAACTTTTAGATGTTGCTATCCTTTTTGATCATGCAGCCATAACAAATTAAAAACATTACAAGATAACCACCATGCCAGCTATACTCGACGTGAGTTTGGCACAATTTTCATTTAGGACCAGCCAGACATGATAAGAAGTCATTTGTTGAAAACCCCATTTTAGCTATTAAGGGAAGTAGTGATAATAAGATTTGGCAGCTAAGTTGTAATCAGTCTGAAGCCACTTTCATTAAGTCCCAAACTGATGTTCTACATCTTTCAGTAACAACCTCATTTCAACATGAGCAGCCATTCAGGAAGTACAGCAATAACAAGATTTTCAAAGATAACAGCTATGATGGCCATGTTGGTTGTTATACACGACAACTTTGATGGCCATGTTGGTTGTTATACACGACAACTTTGATGGCCATGTTGGTTGTTATACATGACAACTTTGATGGCCATGTTGGTTAATATCTACACCATTTTGATTTAAGTTCAACTAGACTTCATAAGGAATTGTTTACTAAAATCTCCATATCAATAAAACCACCTGTCCTGGAGCAGAAGCCATAGCAAGATTTTCATAATGCCACTACAGTAGCCATATTGGATGTCAGATCAGCACCTTTTTCAATTAGACCCAACTAGATACCATAGTAAGTCTTTTAGTGAAAGCTACATAGTATGATATTCAATGAAGAGTAGCAACAATAAGATTTTTAAAATAGACACCTGGCAGGCATTTTTAAAATAGACACCTGGCAGGCATTTTTTTAAACAACTATGTCAGTGTTGCGTACTGAGTGTGGGTCTTCAGCAGATGTACGTTTGCATCTATGTTGGTGCTAGCAATGGCTAAAGTCTGTAATGGTGATAAAATTGTAAGACACCAATGAATATCCATCTTACAACAGTGTCTGGCAATAAAAACATGAAAGGTTTGTGGTACTTGCCAAAGTTGCAATATGAAGACTTTGACAGCTGATAGTGTCAAGCATTTTTTTAGGTTAAAGTCATGCCTAAAGCAACAAAAATTTCATTTATTTTGAGGCTGAATTAATGATAAAGTATGTGTGATTTGGATGTTTAATGTAGCTTTAACAATTTTTCAGTCATATTGGTATGATGTCTGCAGTGTGACAATTTATAGTGATGACTAGTACTGGGGCAATCATGCCACAGACTTGAAGCATTATATCCCACCCAGTCACATTATCCTGACACCAGGCTGACCAGTCCTAACACTAACCTCTTAATGCTGAGCGCCTAGCAAGGCAGCTGTTAGTACCATTTTTATAAGTTTTTGGTATGATTCAGCTGGGGTTCGAACCCATGACCTCCTGCATCTGAGGTGGATGCTCTAACCACTTAAAAGATACTCTAAATTTATGCAGATTCACAATCTATCGTTAAATCAATGATTTATTAATTTGAAGAAATAAAGCCATTCAGAAGAAAATAGGTATTTATTGTAATGAATGCAAGTAGATAATGACTGATGACCAAAGATATATGAGTACAAGATATGAAGTGGAAAATTCCATGGTACAGCTCATTTCAGGTTAACCAGATATTCAAACATGCAAATATATTTGTAAGTTGTCTGAGCACACAGTACAATTTTTATTACATTAAATTAAGTGTCTAACAAAATTATGATAACGCAGTGTTGATGACAAAGTTAAGGTGCTAAGCCTGTCAAAGCAAATAAGTTTCCTATTTTCTAAGTGCTGCTAATCAATTATTGACCTATGTCATTTTGAAATCTTATGTGTCCCCAAGATTTGCAGTGGGGGGAGAGTGTACCCTGCATTGGGGGGGACTGAGTGTACCATGCCCTTGGAGGGACATAGTGTACCCTGCAGGGGGGACACATCTGTGGGAGACACAGTGTACGCTGCTCTTGGGATCCTAGGTGCATCACAGCTATACATTATGAGAAGTTATTAGTGAAAACTCCATGACAATTATCACCATAGTAACAATAACAAGATTTTTAAAATGGCTGCCATAGTGGCCATATTGGACTTTGTGTTAGTACTATTTTTATTCTGAACAAACTTAACAGCATACTGAGTTTTCTTAATGAAAATCCAATATCAATATGACCATCCATTCAGGATGAGTAATGAAAATCCCATGTCAATATGATCATCCATTCAGGATGAGTAATGAAAATCCCATGTCAATATGTCTGTCTATTCGGGATGAGTAGTGACAATAAAATTGTCAATATGACCATCCATTCAAGATGAGTAGTGAAAATCTTTTGTCAGTATGACCATCCATTCAGGATGAGTAGTGAAAATCTCTGTCAATATGACCATCCATTCGGAATGAGTAGTGACAATAAAATTGTCAATATGACCATCCATTTAAGATGAGTAGTGAAAATCTTTTGTCAGTATGACTATCCATTCAGGATGAGTAGTGAAAATCTCTGTCAATATGACCATCCATTCAGGATGAGTAGTGACAATCCCTTATCAATATGACCATCCATTCGGGATGAGTAGTGACAATCCCTTGTCAATATGACCATCCATTCGGGATGAGTAGTGACAATCCCTTATCAATATGACCATCCATTCAGGATGAGTAGTGACAAAATTGTCAGTATTACCATCCATTCAGGATGAGTAGTGACAATCCCTTATCAATATGACCATCCATTCAGGATGAGTAGTGACAATCCCTTATCAATATGACCATCCATTCAGGATGAGTAGTGACAATCCCTTATCAATATGACCATCCATTCAGGATGAGTAGTGACAATCCCTTGTCAATATGACCATCCATTCGGGATGAGTAGTGACAATCCCTTATCAATATGACCATCCATTCAGGATGAGTAGTGACAATCCCTTATCAATATGACCATCCATTCAGGATGAGTAGTGACAATCCCTTATCAATATGACCATCCATTCAGGATGAGTAGTGACAATCCCTTATCAATATGACCATCCATTCGGGATGAGTAGTGACAATCCCTTATCAATATGACCATCCATTCAGGATGAGTAGTGACAAAATTGTCAGTATTACCATCCATTCAGGATGAGTAGTGACAATCCCTTATCAATATGACCATCCATTCGGGATGAGTAGTGACAATCCCTTGTCAATATGACCATCCATTCGGGATGAGTAGTGACAATCCCTTGTCAATATGACCATCCATTCAGGATGAGTAGTGACAATCCCTTATCAATATGACCATCCATTCAGGATGAGTAGTGACAATCCCTTGTCAATATGACCATCCATTCGGGATGAGTAGTGACAATCCCTTATCAATATGACCATCCATTCAGGATGAGTAGTGACAAGAAAATTGTCAAACTGGCCATCATTACAGTGATATTAAAATCCTAAGGTAATGTCAGATGCACATTATTTTCTTATAGGATCAAAAAGGTGTCAACAGTATGCATTTAGTAAATAAAACAAAAACATTGACAATACAACCATCTGTTCAACTAAAATAAACTTTAAAACTTCAAAAGTAGTGCCCTCAGTAAACAGCATCCTGCAATGAATAACTATGATGCTTCCACATTGGAATTTTTTATATAAACTAGTATGATATGTTTTGCTAATTATTGGTATAGAAATTATTTTGTTATCAGTAAGAATGGGAATTCCTTCTCTTGTTGAATGAAAAACTAAATCAACTCTAAACAATGTGTCAAAGTGGGCCTGAGAACATTCACCTGTCTGACATCTGTCAGTTGGTAATAACCAAACGCTAAGTAGTTGGCTAAGAAATCCGAGTCAGTAAGAGGCTTTTTATAGAAATTTGTTCAGTGTGTTTGTTTGCATGTGATGAAAATAATCATTTCTAGGTTTATCTGTTTATCTGTATCTTCATCTGACAGATCATCAGCATCATCTGTGCAATGTTTATAGATCTTTATACCGGGATGCTTTATTTTCAAGTTGATCATAAATTATGACAGACATTTCCTTGAGCCTAGTCCTTTATAAGTTTCACTATTTTTAGTATTTGCAGCCAGATTTGATGGTAGATTTGCTATTGAAGCCCTTCAAGCTACTACGATTTCTGTCAAATTTGATATAATTCTGTCATATTTGGTATAATTCTGTCAAATTTGGTATAATTCTGTCCAATTTGGTATAGTTCTGTTCCACAGTTTTGGAGTTAAAGGTTTATACTATTTTTAGAAATGGGGGCCGTATTTGGTATTGGAGTAGCATTAATGACATCACGTATACAAATTGAAAGGTTTTAGTCCAGGATGCTTTCTATCAAAATGTTCAAATTCTGTTCAGCAAATCTGTTCTGCGTTCAATAATATAGTGGCAAATTTTAATATTGGATTAGCATCATTTGTTTAAAATACCTGTATAAGCATGTTTTCAGTCAAACTGGTCAAAGTCTGTTCAACAAGTTTTAATGAGAAGTTGATAAAAGCTTTTTCTATTTTAATAATGGCAACTATCTGATGACAGACCTGCATCATTTGTCCAAATCTGCAAGCATTTTATGCCAGAATGCTCTCAAAGTTAATCAAATTCTGTTCAGCAGTGTTTGACACATCATTAAAAGGTTTTTCATAATTTTACTAATGGTAGCCATATTTATGGGCAGTTTAACATTGTTGACAAAAATGTTAAAGCTTTCCATGCCAAGATGTTGAGTTCACTCACATTCTATAGAGATACTTTCCATGCCAAGATGTTAAGTTCTATCATTTTCTATAGAGAAGCTTTCCATGCCAAGATATTGAGTTCACTCACATTCTATAGAGAAGCTTTCCATGCCAAGATGTTGAGTTCACTCACATTCTATAGAGAAGCTTTCCATGCCAAGATGTTGAGTTCACTCATATTCTATAGAGCTTTCCATGCCAAAATGTTGAGTTCACTCACATTCTATAGAGAAGCTTTCCATGCCAAGATGTTGAGTTCACTCACATTCTTTAGAGAAGCTTTCCATGCCAAGATGTTAAGTCTATCAAATTCTATAGAGATGCTTTCCAGGCCAAGATGTTAAGTTCTATCATATTCTATAGGGATGCTTTCCATACCAGGATGTTGAGTTCACTCAAATTCTATAGAGATGCTTTCCATGCCAAGATGTTAAGTCTATCAAATTCTATAGAGATGCCTTCCAGGCCAAGCTGTTAAGTTCTATCATTTTCTATAGAGATGCTTTCAATGCCAAGGTGTTAAGTTCTATCAAATTCTATAGAGATGCTTTCCATGTCAAGATGTTAAGTTCAATCATATTCTGTAGAGATGCTTTCCATACCAGGATATTAAGTTCTATCAAATTCTATAGGGATGCTTTCAATTACAAGATGTTAAGTTATATCAAATTCTATAGAAATGCTTTTAATTACAAGATGTTGAGTTCAATCAAATTCTATAGATAAGCTTTCCATGCCAAGATATTAAGTTCTATCAAATTCTATAGAGATGCTTTCCATTCCAAGATATTAAGTTCTATCAAATTCTATAGAAATGCTTTCCATTCCAAGATATTAAGTTCTATCAAATTCTATAGGGATGCTTTCAATTACAAGATGTTAAGTTACATCAAATTCTATAGAAATGCTTTTAATTACAAGATGTTGAGTTCAATCAAATTCTATAGGGATGCTTTTAATTATAAGATGTTGAGTTCAATCAAATTCTGTAGAGATCATTTTAATTACAAGATTTTTCTTTTCATTTTTAGTAACAAAAGCCATATTTGAATGGTTTCATTTGTATAAATCACAAAGCCCTTAATTCTAGATTGCTTTCTGTTTAATTTTATCAGATTCTGTTAGGCAATATTTTTAAAAAGGTCAAACAAACAATGAGAACACATGACTATAGACACACTGACATAATCTTAATTTGGGAAACACTAAAATTCATAAATATGGGTCTATGACAAGTGGGGTGGGGGCATCATGAAATATCGCAAATATAAAAAATGACTGATGTTTATTCATGCCACTGTTGACAGCATATCTGACTGATGTGAGGGAAGCAGATTAGTTGGAATTGTTGAGCTGGAAAAAAGGAACATCACAGAAATAAATCTGGATTTGACAAATAACATAAAAACTTATATAATAAATTAAACATACAACATATTAACAATATTAATAAAGATAAAATAAACATACAAGTGATGCTTACATTAATAAATACAAGGGATGCTGGCATTAATAAATAAAAAGGGTACTGATATCAATAAATACAAGGTGTACTTCATTAATAAATACAAGGGGTACTGATATTAATAAATACAAGGAGTATTGGTATTATTAAATACAAGGGGTACTTGCGTTAATAAATACAAAGGGTACTGATATTAATAAATACAAGGGGTAATGATATTGATAAATACAAGGGATGCTGGCATTAATAAATACAAGGGATGCTAGCATTAATAAATACATGGGGTACTGATATTAATAAGTACAAGGGGTACTGATATTAATAAATACATGGGATGCTGGCATTAAAAATACAAAAGGCACTGATATTAATAAATACAAGGGGTACTGATATTAATAAATACATGGGGTCCTGATATTAATAAATACATTGGGTACTGATATTAATAAATACAAGGGGTACTGTTATTAATAAATACAAGGAGTACTGATATTAATAAATACAAGGGCTACTGTTATTAATAAATACAAGGAGTACTGATATTAATAAATGCAAAGGGTACTTGCATCAATAAATGCAAGGGATGCTGGCATTAATAAATACAAGGGGTACTGATATTAATGAATACAAGAGATGCTGGCATTAATAAATACAAGGGGTACTGATATTAATAAATACAAGGAGTACTGATATTAATAAATACAAGGGGTACTGATATTAATAAATACAAGGGGTACTGATATTAATAAATACAAAGGGTACTGATATTAATAAATACAAGGGGTAATGATATTAATAAATACAAGGGGTACTGATATTAATAAATACAAAGGGTACTGATATTAATAAATACAAGGGGTAATGATATTAATAAATACAAGGGGTACTGATATTAATAAATACAAAGGGTACTGATATTAATAAATACAAGGGGTAATGATATTAATAAATACAAGGGGTACTGATATTAATAAATACAAAGGGTACTGATATTAATAAATACAAGGGGTAATGATATTAATAAATACAAGGGGTACTGATATTAATAAATACAAAGGGTACTGATATTAATAAATACAAGGGGTAATGATATTAATAAATACAAGGGGTACTGATATTAATAAATACACGGGGTATTGATATTAATAAATACAAAGGGTAATGATGTTAATAAATACATGGGGTACTGATATTAATAAATACAAGGGGTACTGATATTAATAAATACACGGGGTATTGATATTAATAAATACAAAGGGTACTGATATTAATAAATACAAGGGGTACTGATATTAATAAATACATGGGGTACTGATATTAATAAATACAAGGAGTACTGATATTAATAAATACATGGGGTATTGATATTAATAAATACATGGGGTATTGATATTAATAAATACAAGGAGTACTGATATTAATAAATACAAGGGGTACTGATATTAATAAATACAAAGGGTACTGATATTAATAAATACATGGGGTACTGATATTAATAAATACAAAGGGTACTGATATTAATAAATACATGGGGTACTGATATTAATAAATACATGGGGTACTGATATTAATAAATACAAGGGTAATGATATTAATAAATACAAAGGGTACTGATATTAATAAATACATGGGGTACTGATATTAATAAATACAAAGGGTACTGATATTAATAAATACAGGGGGTACTGATATTAATAAATACATGGGGTATTGATATTAATAAATACATGGGGTACTGATATTAATAAATACAAGGGGTACTGATATTAATAAATACATGGGGTACTGATATTAATAAATACAAAGGGTACTGATATTAAAAAACACAAGGGGTAATGATATTAATAAATACAAGGGGTACTGATATTAATAAATACAATGGGTACTTGCATCAATAAATACATGGGGTACTGATATTAATGAATACAAGGGGTACTTGCATCAATAAATACATGGGGTACTGATATTAATGAATACATGGGATACTGATATTAATAAATACAAGGGGTACTGATATTAATAAATACAAAGATTACTAGATTTCATATGATTTTTTTTATTATTTAAATTTTATTGTGATGAATAAAATGTAATTACATTATTTGTCTAAAAAAAAGTAGGATTTATACACAGGTAAATTTTAATGATATTAAAGTAATTGAATTACATATTTTTCAATAAAAAGTAAAGGGAGTGAAGCCAAAATTGTGAGTTACACATTTTGATTTAGGCAACAAATCTTGGGAATACAACTTTAATGCAAATCAGGGTTAGCTGTATTAATAAAGTCACGTGTTCTTTTGTCACAAAATTTATCAATATGTAAAGGCCAGTGTATCTGTCAATTATCATCGTCTTACCTCACCATACATACAAACTGCTGAAGTCCACAAGAGATATTCGAAAATTCTGAATTAAATATGGTATGTCAATCACAAGGCTACATGCTATGACCCTCCTTTTAATTCTAAACACCTCCTAAATAAGAACCCTGACCACCACCACCATCTATAAAGTTGGCAGATATAACAACAACAGTCACAATTTATGGTAGATCAGGGTCTATTGTAGAATGGTTGCATGTTATGTACATCACGGTCTATTTTAGGATGGTTACATGTTATGGTAGGTCAGGGTCTATTTTAGGATGGTTACATGTTATGGTAGGTCAGGGTCTATTTTAGGATGGTTACATGTTATGGTAGATCAGGGTCTATTTTAGGATGGTTGCATGTTATGGTAGATCAGGGTCTATTTTAGAATGGTTGCATGTTATGGTTGATCAGGGTCTATTTAGAATGGTTACATGTTATGGTAGATCAGGGTCCATTTTAGGATGGTTACATGTTATGGTAGATCAGGGTCTATTTTAGGATGGTTACATGTTATGGTAGATCAGGGTCTATTTTAGGATGGTTACATGTTATGGTAGATCAGGGTCTATTTTAGGATGGTTACATGTTATGGGAGATCAGAGTCTATTTTAGCATGCATGCTTTCAGGACCCATGCTTATTTCTAAAAAAAAAAAAAACTATCCAAAACAATTAACTGATGTGCAAAAGAAAAAAAGTGGATTCTATTTTCTACCGCTATTATTTTTTCATGCAATCCCTCCCATGTTATGAAATCTCTTCTCACCTTTTCTTCAGCAGCTGATACTGGTGTGTTTGTGCGCATGCGTCAGATTATTAAAAAAAAAAAAGTAAAATAAAAAAAAATAAAAAATAAACCATTAAGGTACCTTTCCACAGGAAGAATTTACATAAAAAATTCTTGATAACTTTGTGTGGGTGAAAACCTACACCACTAATGAGAAGCCACTACAAAAAAAAATGAGCTCTCTTTCTGACACCACGACTGTTAATTCGCACAATAAAAAACTTGCTGATATATAAAATGAAGACAAGATATCCCTTGTTTGTCGAACCCGGCTTTTCCGCAAACTTTAACATTGAAGGTGTGGATGGATAAAATGACACATAAGCATGTGCATGGACGCCGTTGTGGCCCCCGCTATGTCGTGCCAGCTCCAATGCCAGACTCATGATCGTGTCAATTACAGCCACTGCATGCTCAAAATTCAAACTCGTGCTGCCATAACTAAATCTTGTTTATTGCTCAAGTCAGGTCGTTTATTCGGAAGGTTTCTATGACTCTTTGAACAATGTGCTTTACTTGTTTATGAAAACATGTATCTTTGAAATTTTAATTACCTGAATATACGTTGAAAATGTTTATACTTATAATGACTGTAAAAATGTCAACTTAGTCATTAATTTGGCGGAGGCATGGCACGAGTTATATTCATTTACATTTAATGTGAGTTTTCAATTTTTAATCTGATTCAAAATTAACTTTGATGTCACAATATGGTAAATATAATTAACACCAAAATCTAATTTTTCGATATGAGTGTACTTTCTCATTTTAGTTTTTATGCTGCCCATTAATATTACACATGGTTGATAGTTGCACAAAACAATATCACATCCTTTTATGTTTAACATTAAAAATGGATTTGTTTTTCATTGCTTTTGACAAAAACTGAACTCAACTAAACGTATATCATAAGAAAATTTTTACCATTTGATTGGCTGTACAAACATTCAATTGCCTCGGTTTTTATGCTACTATAAGGTTCCTTACAACATTGAAAACTAAACTTCACCAGCAATTACTGTCCGAGTCAATGGTTTCAGATTGCCCTGTCTGCTGAAGGATATCGTGGAGATCTTCAAGAAAAGGGACTGGCTTCCGTAATACGTTGATTGTAATCCTTACTTGGGCCAGAAATTCAATGCCGTAATTATATGAAGACATCTGAACAGACACAGAAAGCAATCAATTTTTTTTAGGAAAAAAGAGGTGCTAACAATTATTTTTGTACCTACCTCATGAAATGATTTGTGCTTTACTGACAGACGATTTCATTTTCGGAAGGGGAGGGCTTGGGATATTTTGTTTCAAGTTTATCTCTTGGGATATTTTGTTTCAAGTTTTCCTGTTGGGATATTTTGTTTCAAGTTTACCTCAAGGTAATTACATTTTTTTCAAACAAATGTAATGGATACAATTGGCCCTTCTTTACTATAATTAGACCAAAAATATTTTATTCCAGCTATATGTTGGTATTACATTTTTAATTTTAAACCTTACAGCCCCTCCTCCATATCCCTCTCAAAAGAGAAATGATCCGTCCCTAATTGTATAGCAATGATGAGGATCGTTATAATGATGAAGAATCCCTTCTGCCGCTGCTGAATATGCTGCTTGCTGAATCTCTCTCTCTCTCTCTCTCTCTCTCTCTCTCTCTGTGTGTGTGTGTAAGATGCACCCGCATAGGTTTCCGTCATTGTAATAGGGACAACTATTGATTACGCCCACTTCCTTTCTCCCAGTCTGTAATTGATTGGAGAATGGTGGTTGTCTGGGAAAACGATAATTAGTGTTATCAATAGTTTTCACTTTTTTGCGGCCAGAGACGAGTGCCTCTGATCAGCTGCTGCTGCTGACGATGGCAGTGGACAAGTTCATCCATCTCGCCAGCACACCGTCACTTGCGGTCCACATGGATGATGAAATCAATGCCAGAATCGCTAAAGCAACTAGTGTGACGTTTGGCATAATACGCGCAAATGTGGGGGAGCCATCAGACGACAAACAAAACTGAAGGTCTATGAAGCCATTGTGTTGCAATCATTACTGTAGCCTTGCGAAACCTGGACAGTGTTCAGGCGTCATGCCAAGAAGCTAGAACAATATCACATGGGCTGCCAGAGGAGACCGATGAGGATAAGCTGGCAGGACAAGGCCCTTGTCACTAAGCTTCTCAGATGGGAAGGCATTCCAAGTATCCACACTCTGATAATGAAACCACAGTTGAGATGGGCAGGCCACGTCACCAGGATGTCAGAAAAGAGTACGACCAAAGAAGATCCTCGGTGGCGAGCTGAAGGTGGGAAAGCGATCTCAGGGTGGTCAGAAGAAACGCTTCTAACATTCCCTCGAGTCATCCTTTAAAATTTTCAGCACTGACCCTGGTTATTGGAAGATCTCGCACATTATATCTCTATCTGGAGCTGTCTCAACAACACTAGAGCTAAAGACTTTGAACTATTGATGCAGTGCAGAAGTGCGAGGAAAATAAATCTCAGAACCACAGCACGTCGTCTGTTGATCAAGGAAACCCAAGCGGTATCTAATGTCAAGCGTGCCATGGACAGTACAGAGAACAAATTGGCCCGATCAGCCACTCAGGTACGAACAGAAGCCAATCCAGTTATCGATGCCATGGTTATCTTCGAACTGGAAGTACGAACAACAACGTATTCTAAATATTTCCTTCATTTTCTAACTATTATAAGCTATTTCACACACTCGGTTTTATTTTTCGCTACGTTCTTTTTTTTCAGAAATCTCAACGACGTAAAAAGTATGTACCTATAAATTTCTCAGGAAGCCATATGTTGCTATATTCATTGATACTTTAATTAAGGTAAGGTTGTTAAAATTATGACGAGCAAAAACTTTATGCGCGACCCTGGATATTAAGAAAAAAGTATGGACTTGAACACAGCGAAGTTTTATACTGTAATTAATTGAATTGAATGATTTTGGTTACGAAATTTGTGGGGATAATGGATTTTGCTTTTATTTTTATTTTTCATTTTATTTATTTATTTATTTGTTATTTTTGGGGGGTGTTAAAAAAATTCGGAAAGAAAGAAATATGTCCCTGAAAAAATGAATAATAGCAATAATTCTATGATAAATCAAGTCTTTATTCCTATCACAGTAAGTGTACCATATTAACAAAGAAAGACAGACACCTAATGGGATCTTGTCTCCCCACTGACGGCATAAACTTTTGAATGTTACCGATACTGTACTCAAAACTTGGGACACAAAAGCGGGGATAACGTATATTAATTTGTACTAGTGATATTGCGGTTCTCTAATGCTTTACAACCTTTTCTCAAATTTGACTTAATTTTTTTCTACTCAAACTGACCTTGCTTTAGTTACAGTTTATTTCTTTTATTGGTTCAATCCCTAGGTGAGGCTTTGAAGTCATGAAAATCAATTTTGTTTCTCATTAAGTTACTCTTGTGTACCAAACCTTTTGACACTACGAACGGTGTTCTGCGCTGACAAGAAGTCATGACAAATTGGTGTTACCTTACCATAATATGGATATGTCACGAAATAAATTTGTAGGTGATGAATAGTGGGACTAACATTCTTAATATGGACAGACCCAGATAATTTTAACGGATACAATTTTTTTTTTTTTATGTTACTTGAAAATCTCCAGTTCCATGAGAGAGAGAGAGAGAGAGAGAGAGAGAGAGAGAGAGAGAGAGAGAGAGAGAGTTGCTGGTCTGTAATGAGAAAATAATTATGTATAGGATAATCATATTCTTCTATTAACACAATTTATCTTTAGAAATATGTGGGTTATCTTTTAAGTATGTTGTAACTATTAAAAAATAATACATCTTCGGCCTGTTATATCCATATAAAAAAAAAAAAAAAAAAAAAAAAAATTATCTCCGTTTGGCCCATGTACGACGCATCTGCGAATTTATAAACTCTTTTTTAAACTTTCTTTCAAAAACATCTTGGAACATAAATTTCAAACTGCGAATGAAATCAAATTTTTTTTTTTCAATGTACAGTTAAGCATCTATCCTCAGAAGCTGGAGAATGAGAATGTACTGGTTTATAGGAATATGAAATTTCCACAATTCCCACCATGTATACAGCGTAACTTGGTTTTCCCTTCACTCTTAGTTCTCTCTTTGACGTTCCTTTTTATTTCACTTGAGATCGGAATCGGATAATGGCAATTGTATAGCGTTTTCTACACCCTGAATGAAGAGCACGAACGGGACAAACTGATCTTTAATGCAAATTATTGGCTTGTCAAACGAGTTTTAAAAATGATATTTTGTCAGGTCTTTTAAAATTTATATAAGAAATAATCTAACTTCGAACGTCACACGACGAATGGAACACACTTTATCGTAAATCATGATATTTTATCATATATTTATATTTGCTGAATTAGCGTTAAATAAGAATATTTGTATTTCTTCTTTGGGCCGGGTCGGATTTGTTATGGGATATTTTCCCCTCTTTCCATCCTGTTTCGTTTCCGTGCAGTTGTAATATTAATATTCCTTTTTATTATTTTTTTTCTTTTCTTTAATTTTGTATTATTGCAGAGAGAGAGAGAGAGAGAGAGAGAGAGAGAGAGAGAGAGAGAGTTTTAACGAATATTGTATTTTTTGAACAGAACTCATTGAACACACTTTGCCCTCAGACATAAGGGTATAGTGTATTAGATAAAGCAATTTACCACTTTACTTCCAGACATACTGATGAAATACATTAGATAAGACGCTTTACGTTCAGGCATACCTGTGTACTATATTAGATAAAATACTTCACCCTCAGGTATACCTATGTAGCATATTAGATAAGACACTTTACACTCAGGCATACTTGTGTAGCATATTAGATAAAATACTTCACTCTCAGGTATACCGATGTAGCATATTAGGTAAGACACTTTATCCTCAGGCATGCTTGTGTAGCATATTAGATAAGACACTTTATACTCAGGCATACTTGTGTAGCATATTAGATAAGACACTTTACACTCAGGCATACTTGTGTAGCATATTAGATAAGACTTTACACTCAGGCATACTTGTGTAGCATATTAGATAAGACACTTTATACTCAGGCATACTTGTGTAGCATATTAGATAAGACTTTACACTCAGGCATATTTGTGTAGCATATTAGATAAGACTTTACACTCAGGCATATTTGTGTAGCATATTAGATAAGACTTTACACTCAGGCATACTTGTGTAGCATATTAGATAAGACACTTTACACTCAGGCATACTTGTGTAGCATATTAGATAAGACTTTACACTCAGGCATACTTGTGTAGCATATTAGATAAGACACTTTACACTCAGGCATACTTGTGTAGCATATTAGATAAGACACTTTACACTCAGGCATACTTGTGTAGCATATTAGATAAGACTTTACACTCAGGCATACTTGTGTAGCATATTAGATAAGACACTTTACACTCAGGCATACTTGTGTAGCATATTAGATAAGACACTTTACACTCAGGCATACTTGTGTAGCATATTAGATAAGACTTTACACTCAGGCATATTTGTGAAGTATATTAGATAATCCACTTTACACTCAGGCATACCGGTGTAGCATATTAGATGAGACACTTTACACTCAGGCATACTGCTGTAACATATTATATGAGACACATGAAATCAGGCATACTGGTGTTGCAGGTTATAGAAGACACTTCACCCTCAGGAATACTCGTATAGAACATTATATAAGACACCTCACACTCGAGTATACTGGTGTAGCATATTAGATAAAATACTTTACTCTCAGGCATATAGGTGTAGTATATTAATAATATACTTCACCCTCAGGCATACCTGTGTAGTATATTAGATAATACACTTCACCCTCAGGCATACCGGTGTAGTATATTAAATAATACACTTCACTCTCAGGCATACCGGTGTAGTATATTAGATAAAACACTTCACCCCCAGACATACAGGTGTAGTATATTAGATAATGCGCTTTACCTTCAGGCATACTGCTGTAGCAAATTAGAAAGGACACTTTATCCTCAGGAATACTGGTTTAGCAATTTAGAAAATACACTTTACCCTCAGGCATACTGGTTTAGCAATTTATAAACTGGATTTTTTAACATATTTCAAGGGACTTGAGTGTTTTGAATTTTACGTTTAATTTGCTAAAAATGAATTTTTTATGCACAGTAATAATCTACAAATTGACAATACTCGGCAAAAAGTCATATGCTATTTTAAGAATTTCCTCGTTTAGACACTTCACTAAATAGTTAAGGATCACCATACTTGTATGAGCATGAATGTAACCTCATCACAAGAGTCGTATGCTCACTAAAGGAAGCTGTGAGATGTCTGACTGTCAAGCTCTAAGTCTGTTGTCATTATCAATGGTCATAGTATAATTTCACTCTCTTTTGTATTCGTTTTGATATTTAAATTTGAGGCGAGAGGAATATAAGTAGTGTGGTCTTCACTGCTCAGACGTGTTCTTAACGTTTGTAAGCAGTATATTTCGATTTCCTTTTCAGTAAAGAAACGTTTCCATTACCTGAATATCAGATGCATGTTCTATGCCACAAATAGATTAATTAGAACTGGTATAATGATCGGATTTTCGAATTCTTTAAAAGTTACATTACACGATAACTTTATAGGAGGAAGTTGTACAAATGATAAATTTTATTTTCAGGCAACGGACCTGATTTGTGATGAGAAGTTTTATATTATTTCATTATTACAAACTTTTGTTTCAAGTCTATTTCATACATTGCCTTTTCACGTCTTTTTCATACATTGCCTTTTCACGTCTATTTCATACATTGCCTATTCACGTCTATTTCATACATTGCCTATTAAAACCTGTTTCATATCTTGCTTATTCAAGTCTATTTCATGCATTGCCTATTCACGTCTATTTCATACATTGCCTATTCAAATCTATTTCATATCTTGCTTATTCAAGTCTATTCATGCATTGCCTATTCACGTCTATTTCATACATTACCTATTCACGCCTATTTCATACATTGCCTTTTCACATCTATTTCATATATTTCCTATTTACGTCTATTTCAGATATTACATATTCAGGTCTATTCCATGCATTGCCTATTCATATATATTTCATACCTTACATATGCACGTCTATTTCATACATTGCCTTTTCACGTCGGTTTCATACGTTACCTATTCACGTCTATTTCATACATTGCATATTCACATCTATTTCATACACTGCCTAATTACCAACAAAAAAAAGCAACTGTTTATTCTTTTTATAAAATGGACGTGTTGGACAAATAATGCATATTGATATCTATCTATCTATCTATCTATCTATCTATCTATCTATCTATCTATCTATCTATGTCGTTCATTCGTGAAAGTTAGTTACCTTGAAATATGCGGTAGCGACGTCTCGTCGAGGAAAGTAACATTTAGACCCCCCACCGAAGTGCACTTGATAAAATCTTGAGAACTGAAAGCTTTTGGTGAAATTACGACGAATTATGTGATGCAATTCCTTTCACTAGCTGTGGAGGAAGACAAATAGCACTGTAATAACATATCTTGTACCCTGTGTACAAGGGCAGATTTGATCCTTGATGGGATACAATTTTGTTTAGAAATTTTTGTTTACTGTTCGAATCTGCGATGGAAAAAATCTGTTTGATTAAAATTATGTTAAAAATACAAACAGATGGTTGGAGAATAATTTTGCTGTCTTCGACTTTTTATATCACTTTGTTATGTAAATCTACCATTGACCTATTTTATATCGCTTTGTCAAGTAAATCTACCATTGACCTATTTTATATCACTTTGTTAAGTAAATCTACCATTGACCTATTTTATATCACATTGGTAAGTAAATCTACCATTGACCTATTTTATATCACATTGGTGAGTAAATCTACCATTGACCTATTTTATATCACATTGGTGGGTAAATCTACCATTGACCTATTTTATATGAATTTGGTGAGTAAATCTACCGGGTGACCTATTTTATACCACATTATCACATTGGTGAGTAAATCTACCGTTGACCTATTTTATATAACATTGGTGAGTAAATCTACCGTTGACCTGTTTTATCTCACTTTGGTAAGTAAATCTACCGTTGACCTATTTTATGTCACTTTGTTAAGTAAATCTTCCGTTGACCTATTTTATATCACTTTGGTAAATAAATCTACCGTTGACCTATTTTATCTGACTTTGTTAAGTAAATCTACCATTGACCTATTTTATATCACATTGGTAAGTAAATCTACCATTGACCTATTTTATATCACTTTGGTAAGTAAATCTACCATTGACCTATTTTACGTCACTTTGGTAAGTAAATCTACCACTGACCTATTTTACGTCACTTTGTTAAGTAAATCTACCATTGACCTATTTTATATCACTTTGTTAAGTAAATCTACCGTTGACCGATTTTTTTAAATCGCACTGGTAAATAAATCTACCACTGACCGACTTTTTATATTACTTTGGTAAGCAAGTCTACCATTGACCGACTTTTTATATCACGCTGGTAAGAAAATCTACGATTGACTGACTTTTTAAAACACATTGGAAAGTATATCTACCACTGACTGACTTTATATATCACACTGGTAAGTAAATCTCCATTGACTGACTTATTGGTAAGTAAATCTACCATTGGCCTACTTTTTATAACACATTGGAAAGTAAATCTTCTATTGTCTGACTTTGTTATATTACATTAGTAAGTGATTCAACAACTGACCCGCGTTTCAAATCACATTAGTAATGAAATCTACCATTAACCTACTTTTTAAATCACATTGCTAAGTAGACCTACTATTGACCGTCTCATTTACGCCATTGACCGACTCATTTACGCCATCAACCGACTTATTTACGCCATCGACCGACTCATTTACACCGCTGACCGACTCATTTACTCCTTTGACCCCACTCATTTACACCATTGACCGACTGTCGCCACTGACAGACTCATTTACGCCATTGACCGACCCATTTACGCCATTGACCGACTCATTTACACCAATTTGTTAGATACAATCTGTATTTATTGATGTATTTGTATCATGCAGTGTTTCATAAATTTCATCGTAAACAGAGGCAAATAATTCTTTCCCACCTTAGAACGCAACATCTGAGATTTTTGCAGATATATGCATGTATGACTGTGAATTTATTTATTTATTTATTTATTTATTTATTTATTTATTATTATTATTATTATTATTATTATTATTATTATTATTATTATTGTAAAACTAGCTGCATTTAAAAAAAAAAAAAAGCATTATTAAAATTATTAAAGTAAATCCTTTTGGTTATTGGTCCGGATGTAACAGAGTCTCTTCCAAAGAGCAGATGTGGCGTGTAGTAACATAATAATAAACAGCACATGAGTAGGTAGGTCTCATCAAATTCAATCATATGTCGCCTTATCAATGTACGGCGTCTAACTGGATTGTAACAAAAACAAACAAAACAAACAGAAAAATTATCAATAAATAATTACATTCGATGTGTCTCTTCGTGTTAAGTTGATGCTTAATCATTCAAAATTATCTTTGCAGACAGACTCCTGATTTTTACGAAAAGCCTGTGCTTAATCAGCACTGAAAAGTTATATATTAGTCTGGCGTACGGCTAATATCAACGACTGAGACTTCATTTCAACGTCAACAGGAAACCAGAACCTGAACATCCGCGATTGGCAAGGCCGCTTTAATGTTAAGCTTTACTTTTTTTTATTTACTTTTTTTAAGAATACCCTCACACACACACACACACACACACACACACACACAAATCAGCAAAACCGTGCCTCTAATATTACCTCGCGTGACAAAATATGAAATATCCAGTTATTATAAATGGACAAGTTTCATTTTGAAAAAAATCAGTAATTTTCATAATTTCTCGCGTTGCCTTGGTTACAATCGTGCTATTTTATCAGAGGCATACAGTAGCAATGATACTAATAATTTAATAATGTATGTAAAATGAGAATTTAATATGTTACATGTGAACGCCATTTGTAAATGTTACAAGTCCATGTCTGTCTTATCTCTTTCTTTGGCAATACATCTGTTTTATGTTTGAAAATCAGTAGATCTGAATGACGTGATGCGAGTTTGCATCACAGGAATGGAGCCGATTTGCTTTTTTAGCCCCAATGCAAAGACAGCATCCTGTTTTGTTTTGGGGGGTTGGGGGGTTGCTTTCTTTTTGTTTTGTTTTGTTTTGTTGCTGTTTTGTTGAGGGGGAGTGTCTTTTGGGAATTGTTTTGTAGAGAGTTGTTTGGAGAGAAAAGGAATGATGGACATCATGCACGTCTGTGTCTGTGTGCGCACTACCGATGATTCCAAGCAAACATATTAGACACTGGTTGTGGCAAATGTACGTGCCAGTGTATTCTTTAATAAGCCCCAGAAGGCAATTGATACAAGAATAGTCTCGGTAAATGGCAGCGGAAGAATGGCGAGATATTGGCAATTCTGTTTGCTGATGTGTGTGAGTGTGCGTGTGTGCTACTTTTTATGTTCTTTGTTTTCGTTTTTGTGCTATGTGTATAATATTATGTTATTTGCTTTCATCACACAGTCTTATAGAAAGAATAACTTTGCTTTCTTTTCACAGTCATGTACAAAGAATACAGTTTGCTTTAATCTCATATTGTTGTCGAAGAATACCTTTGCTTTCATCTCACAGTCTTGTAAAATGAATACCCTTGCTTTTATCTCACAGTCTTGTAAAAAGAATACCGTTTGCTTTCATCTCACATCACACAATCTTGTAGAAAGAATACCTTTGCTACATATGGAGAGTTTGGGGTATCAATATGTAGAGTCTGAGATATTCATATGTAGAGTTTGGGGGTTCTGTAAGTTGGGTGATACCCATAGGTAGAGTTTGAGATCTCCAAATATAGAATCTGGCGTATTCATATGTAGAGTTTGGGATATATATATATATATATATATATATATATATATATATATATAAAGAATACAAATCATATGGCGAATAACAGTCCTTTCAAGTGCACTGTAAGAGTCGAAAGCAAGAGTCGAAAGCGCTCAGGCTAGTTAGATACTAGTTTTGCACTGTTCGTTGTCAGTTTATTGCATTCATATATATAAAGTTTGCGGTATCCACATGCAGAGTTTGGGGTATCAATAAGTTTGGGGTAACCAAGTGTAGAATTTGGCGTATCCATTTGTAGAGTTTGAGGGTAAATATTAGTGTTGGTATATATATATATATATATATATATATATATATATATATATATATATATATATATATATATATATATATAAAGAGATTGAGGTATCCATATGTAGAGCTTGGTGTCTCCATATGTAGAGTTTAAAAAGTATGCCTTAAGTTTTAGTCTTTTATTACAATCTATGGTCCATGGTTGACATTGCTGGGGTGGGAGTGGGAGACAAGCGCCCCACTCCTCCAGAAATGCCCCATACCACTTGCGTCTCTGATCGCCTCGGTCAACTAAAATCCAGCTCCTGGCCTTCGCAAGTGGCTTAGCTTCTAAGTCCGGCGGACCATGCTTCCACTAACAGGAGAAGGGGTGAAGGCGGGCCACTGCCGCTTTAAATCCTTGGATGGTAGCTCATCTAGGAGAAGGGGAACTCTGATCCCAAACCTCCGCTGTCTTGCGGATATACCCACTCATGGGAAAGGCTAAGGGAGTAAACCCCGACAGAGAATCCGGAGACGGAGTCTTAAGGCGGTCTGACATTGACTCCAATGTCATTCCGGTAACTCCTGCGACACCGTTGGTGCCAAGTTGTATCGGCATTCGTCGTTCCCTTGGGTCCACCAGCGGCGTAGAGAGGGGGGATCTGCTGCATGGGCAACAACTGATTCTCCATACTACCGTGCCCAGGCTTCGTAGCTCCACCTGAGAGGACAGTCCAGCGTCGTCGTAAGGCGTCGGCACAACACGGGAAGCAGCAGTTTACCGGTTCTAAGCAATAGTTCGATTGGCGAAGAGCTTGGTGCCAGGGGTTGCTTCCGACGGTGGGAGAGACCGCCATGTCTCATTGGACAACAACCCCCGCCTTAAGCTGGACAGCCCCCAGTCAGTAAGGTGCTGTCCCGCCATGGCCTGCCTGCTTCACTGGGTGTGTGGAGCTTAGAGAACCATCTCGACAAGCAGGCCACAAACTCCGCACCAGGCAAGACTCAAAGAAGAAAAAAGAAGACTCCAACTCTTCGTTTCGCAAGCTGGAACGTCAAGACCATGTGTTCTGGACTCAACGCTGACATTAAGCAGCTCGACGACGCACGGAAGACTGCTGTCATTGACATGGAACTCTCCCGACTGAACATCGACATTGCCTGCCTTCAGGAGACCCAACTGGCTGACAGCGGCACTATCAGGGAAGCCAACTACACCTTTTTTGGCAAGGAAAGTCCTCGGATGAACCTAGGCAGCACGGCGTCGGCTTCGATGTAAAGAACACTCTCGTCGCCTTCATTGAGCCTCCGTCGTCAGGCACTGAGAGGATCCTTGCCCCCCGGCTGTCAACATCCTCATGCCCAGTCAACAGCTTGAGCGTGTACGCCCCAACCCTCTGCTACACCCTAGAGGAGAAAGACCAGTTCTACGAGGCTCTGGATCAAGCAATATCCAGTATACCAAACACTGAAGGCCTCTACCTACTAGGAGACTTCAATAATAGAGTGGGAGCTGACCGTGAGGCCTGGTCCACCTGTCTCGGCTTTCATGGAAGGGGCAAAATGAACGAGAACGGTCAGCGACTGCTGGAGATGTGCTGCTCCCACAGCCTATGTTTGACCAACACCTTCTCCAAATGCAAGGAAATCCACCAGGTGTCATGGAGACACCCACGTTCCCGCCACTGGCACCAGCTAGACCTCGTCATCACCAGGCGTGCAGAACTGGCCAGTGTCCTCCTCACCCGCAGCTATCACAGTGCCGACTGAGACACGGACCACTCCCTAGTGGCCAGCAAGGTGCGAATAATACCCAAGAAGCTGCACCATCCCAAGAAGAAGGGTCGCCCACGCATCAACACCTGCTGTGCAAGCAACCCAAAGAAGACACAGCAGTTCATCAGCAAGCTGCAGGAGGCTCCACCAAAAAGACACCTGATGACACCATCGACTCCAAGTGGTCCCACCTCCTAGACGCTGTGTACAATTCAGCCATTACTACCTAGAGGAAGAAGGAGCGAAAAAATACCGACTGGTATGAGGACAACTGGGAGGAGATGGAGCCTGTGAAAGAGGCGAAGAGGAAAGCCCTCCTGGCTTACAAGGCTGCGCCTAGCCCTAGTACGCTGCAAGCCCTCAGGACTGCCAGGAACAACGCTCAGCGGACCACCCGCCACTGTGCCAACACCTACTGGCTTAACCTTTGCACCACTATACAGACAGCTGCCGACACCGGAGATGCAAGAGACATGTACGATGGTATCAAGAAGGCAATAGCCCCCCCACACACACCTCCAAGACCTTCCCTCTCAAATCCAAGACGGGCGAAGTCATCACAGTCCAGGGGAAACAGCCATGAACGCCATCCCAGGCCTGCCAGTCATGGAGAAACTAGACACATTGGAAGAGCTCCGAAAAGCCATCGAATCCCTCGCTTGTGGGAAGGCCCCTGGGAGCGACGGCATCCCACCTGAAGTCCTCAAGGGCGGGAAACCAGCACTACTCCAGCCCTTGCATGAACTCTTCTGCCTCTGCTGGGAACAGGGACACATCCCCCATGACATGCGAGACGCCAAACATCATCACTTTGTACAAGAACAAAGGGGACCGTAGAGACTGCAACAACTACCGGGGCATCTCCCTCCTCAGCATCGTCGGAAAGGCTTTCGCACGTGTTGCCCTGGTGCGCTTGCAGACACTAGCCTCCCGCGTCTACCCAGAATCCCAGTGTGGCTTCCGAGCCGGCCGGTCAACTGTAGACATAATCTTCTCACTACGCCAGCTGGAGGAGAAGTGTCGTGAGCAGCAGATGCCCCTCTACATCGCCTTCATAGACCTGACAAAGGCGTTTAACCTGGTCAGCCGGAGCGGACTTTTCAGGCTCCTGCAAAAGATCGGCTGCCCCCCACGACTGCTTGCTGTCATCACGTCGTTCCACGAGAACATGCACAGCACAGTGTGCTTCAACGGTGCAACGTCGGACGGAGGCCTTCCCAGTCAGCAGTGGTGTAAAGCAAGGCTGCATCCTGCGCCTTCCAGGACTTCAGCGAAGGAGTGTACACCCACACCAGGGCTAACGACAAGCTGTTCAACATCGCTCGTCTCCGTGCTAAGACTAAAGTCACAGAGGTTCTCGTCCGTGAATTGCTCTTCGCCGATGATGCAGCCTTGACATCAGAAACGGAAGATGGACTGCAGCAGCTGGTATGTCGTCTCTCCCACGCCTGCAAGGAGTTTGGACTGACCATCAGTCTGAAGAAGACGAAAGTCATGGTGCAGGATGCAGATTCCCCTCCCACCATTGCCATCGATGGGTACAACCTCGAAGTTGTTGAGAACTACACATACCTTGGGTCCACCATCTCCAGCTCGCTTTCCATTGATGCTGAGGTGAACGGCAGGATTGCCAAGGCATCAGCAGTTATGGCCAGACTGACCCAGAGGGTCTGGAACAACCCCAACCTCACTGGGAAGACCAAACTGCGAGTCTACCAGGCCTGTGTGCTCAGCACACTCCTCTACAGCAGCGAGGCATGGACCACCTACGCGAGCCACGGAAGGAAACTCAACAGCTTCCACCTGAGATACCTGCGGCGCATTCTGCGCATCCAGTAGCAGGACAAAGTACCCAACACAGAGGTTCTGGAACTCGCCTGCATAAACAGCATGTTCTCCATTCTCAGCGAGAGGCGCCTTCGCTGGCTCGGCCACGTTAAGAGAATGGACCCAGGCCGCATTCCCAAAAGAAACGCTATACGGCGAGCTAGCAGAAGGCGCACGACTGACTGGACGGCCACGTCTGCGTTACAAAGATGTTTGCAAGAAGGACATGAAGACGGCCAACATCAACGTCAACGACTGGGAGAGCTGTGCTGACGACCGCTCCACCTGGCTCCTTGCTGTCAGACAGGGTGTTCAGAAAGCCGAGGAAGCGAGAAACACAAACCTCGCTACAAAGAGAGCCAGGAGGAAGGCGAAACAAGAACAACCTCAACAAGCATCTACATTTTAGACGTTTCCAAGGCATAACTTTAATCTTCTCCACCCCTCCACCCCACTCATATCACCCTGAAGTTGTGTTGTGTATTGTCCGTAATCGTTAATGATCTGATCTATTTTTAAAAGAAATCACTTAATTTTCACACATTTGTTTATAAACGAGTTATATTACATATGGGGAGGCTTAAATTTTGTAGCCTAAAATGTTCAAAATGCAGCCACATTTCAAAACTAAATTAAACTGGATTAAATTACTTTCGAAACTAGTCATCAAAAATATTTAAAAAAAAAAAACAAAGCGAGCACAATGGGTGCAGTGTTTGTCAGATAAAGTGGGTTTCTTTTTCAATTCTGCCATATTCTGTGTAAACAAAATAATTGAAAATTTATTTTTATGGCCTGAAAATCAACAAATAATCATAATAAAATGTTTTAAATGGCATGACTCTAAGTTCATGGCTCGTAGTTGAAAGATCCGGGACGGACAATCGAAAACACGCACAGACGTGTGAACATGCAGACAGACAGCAGCTAAACAGGGTGCCCTGTCTGTGATCGCAATGTGGGTCATAATAACCGTGATAACCAACGATTGTATTGAAAATGCCCTCCGCTTGATACGCGTATTAATACAAGACATACTGTAACTTGTGGCCTTCTTGATTTTTTTTCTATTGTCTGCTGGAATCCGAGTTTCTTTTCTTGTCACTTTATTGCCCTTATTTTGTGTGGGTCTGACATGAAATCTGACGCTGAAAAATGTTCACATATTCAAAATACATTATTACCTGGGGAAACACCTTATACTGTCGCACATGGACCATATTTTAACAAAGAACTATAGAATGTGTGTACAACATATAATCCCGTCTCTTCCGTTTTGTTCGGCTCTCCCACCAAAATCTGTGATCCGGAGGTCTAGTCCCAGACACAAGGACCTATTTTACTTTACATATCTGAATGTTTTTTCCTGCCCAGTAAGTGTAAATTCAGCATTTTCGTTTTATTGTGATTATTACATAATCATATAAAGCTTTGTAAATTCAGCATTTTCGTTTTATTGCGATTATTACATAATCACGTAAAGCTGTGTAAATTCAACGTTTTCTTTTGTGGTTTCTTTGTGTGTCTTAATTGTCTCTGATTTGTAATTTTGCCCTTGACAAAGCTTCAGTGGGTGACAAAAGCGCTTGGGCTGTCGTGTGTGTGTGTGTGTGTGTGTGTGTGTGTGTGTGATTTGGATTTTTAACGTAGCTTTAACAATTTTTCATGTCATATCGCTACGATGTCTGCAATGTGGCAGTTTATAGTGATGTCTAGCACTGGGGCATCATGCCGCAGACATGTAGCAAGATGTCCCACCCAGACACCAGGCCGACCAGTCCTAACACTAACCTCCTAATGCTGAGCGCTAAGTGAGGCAGCTGTTAGTACCATTTTTGCAAGTCTTTGTTATGTCTCGGCCGGGGATCTAACCCACGACCTCCCGCATCCGAGACGGACGCTCTAACCACTAGGCCACCGGAGCGGTTGAGGGCTGTTTCGTAATTGTGCCCTAGACAATGGCTTAGTGAGAGTCGAAAACGTTTGGGCTGTTTTGTAATTTTGCCCTAGACAAAAACTCAGTCAATGGCGAAAGCGCTTGGTCTAGTTACAGACTAGGTTTGTAGTTTGTTGCAGTCTCATAATTGATGAGTTATTTTAAGTATATGTAACGAAACCCTGACATACATAGCACCACCCTCAAGTCGTATTTAACAGATGCAAGACTGTGGTGCATATTTACCGACGATCCAAAATTATATTCCACGATTTCAAGTCTCTAGCTTGAAAGTTGTAGGCGAAGCTGCACACAGCACAAACACACACACACACACACACACACACACGCGCGCGCGCGCGCGCGCTGGACGTGCAGAATATCATAAACTCCGCCTTTCGTTGAAAAGCGCTGGGAAAATTGTACAGAAGTATTAGCGTTAGGAACAAAGTGAACACGACTTCTACGGCACTCAAATGGACGCCAGAAGATTGAAGTAAATGACGGCTGGAAAGAATCACCTGGCATCTGTGGAACAGCTGAAAAACTGGCACAAGACCGCTTGTCTTTTGGTTTTGGTTTGGTTGCTTTACGGCATGGCATCACAAGTAGGTTATTCAGTACTGAGGCAATTGGAGTAAAGTGCCTTGCCCACAATTGTTGACCCGGGCTGATACGATGATACGATTCGAACCACACACATTCGGTCGGGAGTCTGGCACTGTAACCCTTACCCGAACTATTTTCCTTACTCTAAGTCTATTCAGGCACACAAAGGGACGGAGGCATAAAATTTGGGAACCGCTGCAAAATATAAATGTATGTATTGAAAAGCGTACTGTTATTCACTTGCAGATATAAATGTTCATAAAATCACATGCTGTAATAAAACATTCTTGAATACTTGTATTGTAGTTTCATTTGCAGCTTTGGGGAGGGGATAGAGGAATTATGCTAAATAATCGTATCGTACTGTAATTTTTATCTATTTGTTCGTTGTCAAAAAGTAAACCATTTAAATATTTTCGATAGTATTTTTTTGGGGGGGGATTGCTTTTTTAATATTTGTTTACACGGTAAAACGTCGCATATTCTGATGCAACGACATATTACTATATATACAGAATCGCTTGGGAACTTGGAACAACACATATAATTAATAGGAATCGCTTAGGAACTTGGAACAACACATATAATGTAATAGAAATCGCTTGGGAACTAGGAACAACACATATAATATAATAGGAATCGCTTGGGAACTTGGGACAACACATATAATGTAATATGAATCGCTTGGGAACTTGGAACAACATATATAATGTAATAGGAATCGCTTAGGAACTAGGAACAACACATATAATGTAATAGGAATCGCTTGGGAACTTGTGTGTGTGATTTGAATTTTTAAGGTGCGCTCTACAGTTTCGTATTTTGCATATAGATAGAATTTTAAAGAAAAAGAATTTCTTTTGAATGTGAAGAGTCAATGATACCGTAATTTTGAGAGGTTTCGACTGTGAAGAGTCAATAATAATCCCGTAATTATCAATTGTGTGTTCTATCCATCCATCATTAACTGTGAAAAGTCAATGATAATGTAATTTTGACAGGTATTGACCGTGCAGAATCAATAATAATCCCGTAATTCTGACCGGCTTTGATTATGAGGAGTCAATGATAATCCTCTCATTCTGACAGGTTTTGAATGTGAAGAGTCGATGATAATCCCTTAACTTCGAAGGCTTTGATTATGATGAGTCAATGATAATCCTGTAATTTTGACAGGCTTTGATTATGATGAGTCAATGATAATCCCGTAATTTTGACCACTTTTGATTATGAGGAGTCAATGATAATCCTGTAATTTTGACAGGTTTGACCGTGTAGAGTCAATGATAATCCCGTTATTATTACAGATTTTGAGCAATCAGGCTTCGCGGTCGAATTTGACATAATGTAACTTTTTTAATTAAATAAACCCAGAAAGTGAAACTAATAATTTTCCAGAAGCTTTTTTACCTAAAGGCATTTTGAATAGCATCTGTGCTGCATCTGAAAATATATGTCAATTCAAACAGCCTAAACAATGAATAAAGAAAGTTCTTTTAACGTGGGCTTGGATAATTCTATAGCACGCTTTACTTCGTTTACACGATAAAAATGCGCTTAGCTTTTCTACTAAAAAGAACGACCGCCATGTTGTCGATGGCTTCCCTATGCAAGCTCCAAATTTCCAGCTCCGATCATTTACTATTTCAGCAATTAGTTTTAACATGGGGGGGGGGTATAAAACAATTACCCCTATCATTAAAAATGCAGACGGCAGTAACCCATGACTGAACAAGAGCGACCTCCTCTTCAAGATCATACAAATTTTTGGTTCCTCTTTTCGGGTGACAAAAATTGCAAATACGAGACCTTTGATGGTTGTTCACCTTAACGGAGAAAATAACGGTACGAAATTACTGAAGCTCATTTTAAAAAGAAAACAAAAAAAAAAAAAAAACTTTCTTTATCCATTTTTCAGGCTGGTCTCAGGCTAGCATAGAATCAGTGGCGGTTTTAGGGCTGTGGGAGCCCGGTGAGAAATGAGGACAATGGACCCTTAAAAACTGATTTCCATATCACAGAAGAAAAAAGTGAGATATTCATAGAAAAATACAGGTTTGTTTTCAAAGTTAAATTTACTTTTAAATAATCTGCTTTAATTATAATCTGTTTTAAACAAAATCCAAAATTTTCGTATTGTACCTTTTGCAATTCGCTAAGGCCGCTACTAGTAGAATGCTACCAGGTCAGTACCCAGCTAAGAAGTTCATATCCAAATTTAGAGGTTTTCTTTGGCTGTGCCTTTCATTATCAAATATTCATGACAAAAACTAATTCTTATCAAGAAATAATTGGGAAAGAATCATTCTGTATTTTAAAGTGCATTTCGTTGTTGTTGTGAAATTAGTTGGACGGAAGTGTATACGTAAAGTCATTGTGTGACATGGTCCTAAACTTTACGTTGGTAGCTTTGAATCAGCTGTCAAATGTCATTATTCTGGAAAAGCGCTGTCAGATCTTAGTGTGTAATGGTCTTTAATATCATTGTCACCCAATGGAATCCTAGTGTGATGCGAACGTTGCTCTGAGTTCAACTAGGATATATATATATATATATATATATATATATATATATATATATATATGCCGGTCATTCTTGACCCTTGTCTATGTGCTCGCTGTCAACAATGACCCTTGCCGTAAAGAAGCTAAACCCTTTGAATAATAAATGCTCACTGGCCACTGGACAATATTATAGTACCAAAATCGTATGTCACAAAATGTTTCCCTGGTGACGATTCAGTTTAGAATTCCTGGTAGAAGCGCTTATAGTCGACACAATAGCTAGTGACGCCTTCAAAGAGGATACTGGCTGTAGCACTGATGGTCGACATAATAGCTAGTGAGGCCTTCAACGAGGACATTAGCATAGGGAAATTCTTCTATAGCAGCCAATGAGGCAGTACGGGTAATTGCTTGCATTATTAATACTTACCAAATTTACTAACCATATATATATATATATATATATATATATATATATATATATATATATATATATATATATATATATATATATATATATTCTACAAGCTATTGTATAGTCACGCCGTCTGGTAATTGACAAAGCGGTATGCTCATTTTTTCCCTACACATTTTACATTATCAGCAGAGGTAAATGTTCCAAATGCAGACCGAAAGAAGTATCATAAGTGGACTCCATCACACCTAGCGCTTTTTCTTGAGTGAATAAATTAGTAAGTAATAGTTTTGGCAGATAATAAGGTCACTCGTAACTACGTACTGGGTGATTATCTCCTCTTGCCAATTATGACTTATCATTCGACAATGGACGCCATAATACTGCACTAATTGGAAAAGAGGAAGGTTGCAAAAAGGTTAAGATAGCTTTAAAGTGCATAATTTATTTCAACTTATTTGAAGTTTTTCTTCTTCGTGTGTATCATCAAATGAAATAAAGTCTAAATCGTCATTATCAACAACTCCAGTACCATACTACCAACAACAAGAAGATCTGGCGCCGACACTTAGTTATGTTTAGTAGTTTCTGCCGGAAGTGATCTTGTGGGAAGAAATCTTGTTTATTTGCCACTTCAAAATACATTTCCATACCTACACTACTGAAACATTTAGAGTTTAATATAATAATCAGTACTTATAAATGACCTCTCAACATAAACATCAACAGAATTCATGAGATTTGGAATATAAATATAGAATCGCCGCAAAAAGGTTCACGAAGAAAGTAAGCTAACGTGTTTTAATCAAATAAAGAACCATAATAGCGACATTACACAAGCCTTATCTTATAATATTTTTATGAAAATATTGACGCATTATATATATATATATATATATATATATATATATATATATATATATATATATATAGCTCAGTTGATGTTGCACTTTTCTTTTAGTATTACGTTTCTGCTTTCAGATTACAACATCAGTTGTAGCAACTGTATCTACTAAGAAGCGACAAGCACATTATTCTCAAAAAATTTAACAAGTTTGTAAGGTTACACACATTTAAAAATATCATCACAAGCAAAACAACTTGTGGTTCCAAGACAGATATTGAATGCATAAATGAGATGCTAAAAGGTTCATAGTTTCTTTTGACCAAAGTTGATATTTGCTTGGTGACGACTGAGTGATTAACCAAACCAGACACACATGGAATCCCGTGTGCCTCCAACGTGAAAAATAAGGTCAAACGGGCAAGGTTACCGCAAGGTTATGGCAGAGTCACCCTGAGAGAGAGAGAGAGAGAGAGAGAGAGAGAGAGAGAGAGAGAGAGAGGCGGGGGCAGCACGTCACTCTAACCCTGGCTACATAACGAAGAGTAAAATTAGGTGTCCACAGAAAACACACTAAACAAAGGCGAATCCTAACTGAGTAAAATGCTTAAAATGCAAAGCCAATTAGATATATAAGCATTCTTTCACCAGACCAAAAGGTTGCATCCTCGAGACCGCTTTGGAATTTAGAGATCTTAAACAGACGGAAGAATTAGGATGACAGATGAACTGTTTAAAAAATTTGGTGCTGCAAATATCATCATGGCGAGCCAGCTTCCATGGGATAGATATTTGCTGATACGTACTGCATGCTGACAGGTGAATTGAGAGATCCGTAACGTGTTGTACCCGAACCAAACGAGGCCTTTTTGTTATCATTAGCGTTTGTTGTTACTGGTTATGCCAGCCGTGATGAACGATTACTTGCGACATTATTTTCCTTGATGGAATCGCCTGAATGACAAACTATTGATCAGCATTGAGACAGCGCGATCTGAAGGAATCTAAACCGGGTACCTCATTCGCCATACTTCACTTATGTTCCCATCATGGCTCGGCCATTTTTGTCAGGTCGTGAAATAACTTCGGAAGTAGTTGTGTTTGGTAATTTGCCTGTGGTGGACTGCACCACATATGTTATGACTACAAAGACCGAAAAGAACGACTTTGCCTCCTTACACAGTGTTCTATGTGAACGAAAGTAGTAAAGAATATAATTCTCAACGGCGACGAATTACATCTGAATTTTTTCTCGACTTAATAGAAAATGTCCATGATGTTCCTATGGTGGCTTTGTCTCTTTGTTTACTGTACCATGTTAACAAATTAGTCCCGAATTCGGCGAGTTAAATCCGAGTGAGATATTGGTCATTTACAACACGAGAGTGTCACCTGAGTAAAACGATTGTAAACAGTATGAATTTTGCAGATGTCTGTGAATGTGCATGTATCATTGTGATACATGGCAATATTAAATTAGAGTACGTGATACGGTACTTTAATGTGTCTGGTGTGGACATGATTGATTCTTAATGAGTTCCGTTTGATAACTGTATCAGGCGAACTTGTCAAGAGAAGGTGAATTGGTTATATGTATCGAAAATTGCCAAAGATTGTAATGTTGCGGAAATAGCGTTTGCACTTGCTGAAATATTTGTCTTAAGTTGAAACGTTGCAGAAATTGGTTTATTAAGGGAAGCGGGGAAAAATGTAGAATCTTCCAAAACCCTGGAGTGGCGTGTGTTAATAATGGCTGTAAAATAAGCCTAAATTCCGATTTGACAAGCTAATCTTTGAGGGTGGGTTTCACAGGTAAAGTCTCGCATTTTATAATGTCTTACACCGGAAAATTATTCAATCTAGTTTTGAGATCTTGACTCCGAGGGAGTAGGAAGTACTTTCTCGTAACAAATGTCAAAGGGACGTATTTTGGGCGACACGTAACCAAAGATGAAAAGAGACAATTCTGCTAAAGGGGAAGAGAGCAGGGTACAGTGTATACATTATTTTTCTTTGACATGAGCCTTAAGATAATTATTTGAATTGACTTGCTTAAATGTCTTAGGAATCGTGTATGATAAGAACTGCTTATTATTAAATTATATGATGTTTATGCTAATGAATTATTAGCAAGTAATTAAGTTAAGACAAAAAGTGAATTTTGTTTAATTCATTTATATAGCTAAGATGTGAATTTTCTTAACCTATTACTCGGCTGTATTAGCATTGGAGCAGCAGTGCGAACTATACGGCTGTATATTATCTACCTAATGTGTACAGGTGTACGACGTTAGTCAAGATAGTGATTAACAGTTCACACTGCAGAGGCCTATTTGTTATTAAGCGAGAGCTGACTGCGCTATCGATCAAGTAGTAATGGTGGCTGGATGTATTAGAGGAATACATGAAGTTTCCTGTTCTATGTAATGTCTATAGAAGAGGTGGTGTGTAAACAAAATACGGTATGGAATGCAGGGTTGTGACCTGAAACCATGTTAGCAGTTGGCGTCTGTTTGTAATACGAAATGGCCAAATTCTGAAGTGGGCGAGAGATGGAATGTTAGTTCATTCCAGGAAGCTATTTAGAACAAAAGGTTTGGCTGCATCTATTTTATTTATCAAGAAAATAGCTGCTACGTCAGAACGTAGGATAATAAAAATCCCACATTGACTAGAAAGGATTTCTGGCGAATTAAAGAATCCAAGCCTGAACGAAGAGTGGAGACTAGAGGGAACAGCTGTTGCTGTAGAAATCCACTCCAACCGTCAAGTTACGTTACTTCTGACCGCTCCGGTGGCCTAAGTGGTTAGGGTGTCCGCCTCGGATGCGAGAGGTCAAGTGTTCGAGCCCCGGCCGAGTCATACCAAAGTCTTATAAAAATGGTACTAGCAGCTGCCTAACTTGGCGCTCAGAATTAAGAAGTTATCACTAGGACTGGTCGACCTGGTGTCATGATGATGTGACTGGCTGGGACATGATGTTACATGTCTGTGGCATGGTGTCCCATTGCTAGACATCACTATAAACTGCCACACTGCAGACATCGTAGCGATATGACTGAAAAATTGTTAAAACTACGTTAAAAATCCAACACACACACACACACACACACACACACACACACACACACACACACACACACACACACACACACACACACACACACACACATGTTACTTCTGGAGGGTGTCCAGCCGGACAATTAAGTTCAAAACGTTCACTTGATTAATGATGAAAATTTGCTATATCTAAGTAAACGGAACTGCTAATTGCATTTTAGCACTTTGAATGAATTTATTTTCTAGTGGAGGTGTATTTTTATAATTGGTCTTGTACAATTTCATTTTGTTGATCTAATTGATTAAATTGTTATATTCTGTATACGGGGACTCATGTTGTTCTATTATATATCTCTGTTGAGATCTCTATTTATTCTATCCATTAATTTCATATTTCTATAATCGCTCGATACGGGCTTTAATACCGAGGTATATCATCATTTAGACAGCGATAACTACCATTTTAAGGTAAAAGCCACCACAATTATATTCAATACACATTTTTGAAGTCGACATTCATTCTAAGATAATGGTAACTACTGTTTTTGCTAAAGACACTTTCTGGATAAATTTTTCTTACATTAAAAAGTAAAATGACAGGTATATGGGCTTGTAGCATTGAGGTTAATGTGTCAGTTTTAATGGTTTCTGTTCTTGTTTTCTTTTGGGTTTTGGGAGAGGGTTTTATACGCAGGGTCAAAGAGTACGTGTGACATGTACAAGGATGTGACAATTGTGACCAGTATCAGAAGAATCACATATATATTTTTCAGATTTGAATATTTTTGATGCACGCTTTCGATTTAGACTACCCGGCTTCTGAAATATACTCACATTTTCTATGATGTATTATTTTGTTTTGTTTTATTTTCAAATTTTATTTTATTTTTATTTTTTACCGTAAGTTCTAATGTATGATGTACATCATACATCACGACGAAACCTTTAAAAAAACCCAACAATTTCTTGTCATGGGACACATATCTCAGTAAATCATAAAATATAATTTCAGAGCTCAGCATGCAGACGCCTTCAAATATGAGTATTGTTACGTTTGAGAAGCATGGGAATAAAATTTGGATGTTTGAGTCATCATATCGTAGACATACATGTATTTGCTAGCTCTACATATATGTTCAATAATTCAATAAAGGTTGAAATATGTTAATTAATACATCTATTGACTTGTGTGTTGCTTTTTTTTTTTTTTTGTCATCACTTTATTATAAAACGCACTTTTACATAAATAAGTTTAAACAATTACTGGCAAATCGTTTTTATGCTGACCGATATCTTTATCCTGCTTGATTGTGTCGCCATAATACATGTAATGTAAAAAGTACAATAAATACAAACTTATATCTTGCAGTAAAATACGTTGTGGTAAGCTAATAAAATGCAGCCGATTTTATAAGTCGTATTTTACAATTGTTATACCTGCAAATGGGCCAATAATTGACGTGGCTTTATCCTCAGTATTAAGAAGTTAGTTTTAGGACTGGTCGACCTAGTGTTAGGATAATGTGCTTGGGTGAGACATCATGCTACATGTCTGCGGCAAGATGCCCCAGTGCTAGACATCACTATAAACTGTCACACTGCAGACATCGTAGAGATATGACTAAAAAATTGTTAAAGTTACGATAAAAATTCAAATCACGCACGCACGCACGCACGCACGCATGCACGCACGCACGCACGCACACACACACACACACACACACACACATTCTAAGATGAAGCCTTATACTACCGAAAGCTTAAATCAATATTTGTACAGCCATAGACAAACTGATTGTTACATATAAATGGTAAACAACAAAGAGACTTAATGACAAATAATTTACTAACAATATGTTATGTCAAAAGTGTGGACGATTTGATCCCAGTGTGTTTATTTGATTCTTAACACCCTTGTTGGCGAGTAGCCAAAACAGACATTGTTTACACATTCGCTGATTACAATACGGTCACGCTACTTCACGTTTTTCCACACATATGATGACGTGATCAACATGTAACTTTAACGTACCTCTAGAACTTGACCAATCAGAGATTGATAAATTGACACACCTCCAAATCTGGGTAGGTGAATCTGTTATCCGACTGACTGTATTTACATATACGATGCTTCCAATTAACGAAGCAAATTAGCGTTGAGGGATTCCATTTTCGTTGAAATATGTCCGGATGACGAGGTTTCCTGATAAACGGAGTCCGGATTAATGAGGCTCCTCTGTGTGTGTGTGTGTGTGTGTGTGTGTGTTTCTGTGAGGAAATTTTGATTATAAAACATGTCATCGTGTATTTTTCCAGCACTGAGCATAACAATACAGTCTAACGTGACGTCAAATCATGTAACTGCTTTGGTATGTTAGCTTGAGCTTTGTTAGCTCGTTTTGTCTGTCTGTGAAGTGTGCCATGAATTTAACCCAGTTTACTGAATGTGTTGTGCAATATTAAGTCATGTAAATGTTTAATCACTTTCAATCATCATCATCATCATCACTATCACCATCATCATCATCATCATCATCATCATCATACTACTACTACTACTACTACTTCTACTACTACTACTACTACTACTAATAATAATAATAATAATAATAATAATAATAATGTTATGAATGGATTCTCTGTGACAATAATTTAAAAATTTAAGATTCTCAGCAGTGAACAACCAAAATAATTCTGAAAAGGACGGGAAAATGTTTCTCATTCATTTTTTAAGAGTAATTATTGTTTAAACCCAAAAAGCGTACTGAAATAAAATGAGTGACTTTCCCACGTGAAAATTTGTGACGTTTAAAATGTACTTGCTGAATCTGAGATAAGAAGTGGAATTTAAATCCAATAATACACAAATTACAATGTTTACCATGAAAAAAAAAGACTATTGGGTATTGAGGTAATTGATTCTAGGCTTAGGCGCTCATTCATTGGAAAGAATATAAGTGTGGTTAGTAAGTTAAATGAAGCAAACACTCAGAGGTAAACATGATGGGAATACTGCCACACTGCGTAATGAATAAAGTCATATTGGCAATAACAATTAGTCAATCTAGGAACACTTCAGTTGGTAATGAATTTAAAACTATATTAGCACGGGTGATTTTTAAATCGAGCGACGACTGGAGCGACCTGAACTTGCAATATTAGTGAGTCATCAAAGTTTATGATAAGATCATCAGTTTCGAAGTGTATCTGAGAATTTCGAACTCATTTATATCCTGAGAAAAGCCTGGAACCCAGTCTACCCGCATTGTCGTCAGTCAAGTAAGTATAATACGTGAACCAGTCGTATCAGTCACCACAGAGATCTGTCTTTTCGAAAATTATCTTATAGTTAAGCTGATGAATGTTTGGGGTTTTTTCATTGAATAAAGAGAAAACTTAGGTACACATCAATCTCTCTAAAGTCTGACACATTTTTAGGTGTGCGTGGGTGTGTAGGACATTTATCAAGCAAATGTAATCGGACAAGATACATAAATATTCGGATAGAAGATATAAATTCCTGAAGATAAAGTTGTGCCATTAACATATACATTAAAATATCAATTTCATCAAAGTTCGGAACTTGATGAAATAAATGTCATCTAAAAAATATCATCCGATGATCTCGTTTTATTTAAAAACTGGACCTATTTAGTAAGACAAACGATTAGAGAGAATCCTCTCTTGCAAACTCAGACTTTCATCAAATTCTGACGTCTGATTGGCTGACATAAATTAACTAACCAATCGGAATGGGAGCTCTGAAATGAGTTTCAAGGTGAGAAATATTTGTAGTCACAAGAGAGAAGTTAAAACGTTCAACTCCGTCCTAAAAGCCTTTACAATGTCTGACACTTTGACAGCGTACTCATTCTCTCTCGCACGCACACACACACACACACAAACACAAACACCAATTTATAAATCGCACTGCCTATCTCTATTTATCCATCCATTTAATTCATTGAAGTTTTCGCTTGGCCGCATTCGATGCTTCAAGATCTCATTATTCTGTATATCTCGGTGTGGATCGTTGAATACTTAGTTTACAGCTGTCGACCTCTATTCATGTAATACTTAGTTTACCTCTGTCGACCTCAATTCATGTAATACTTAATTTACCTCTGTCGACCTCTATTCATGTAATACTTAATTTACCTCTGTCGACCTCTATTCATGTAATACTTAATTTACCTCTGTCGACCTCTATTCATGTAATACTTAATTTACCTCTGTCAACCTCTAGTCATGTAATACATATAAATATAAACAGGCAGCTGCTTCTCTAGGCACTCAGCATTAAAAGGTTAGTGGGTTAGTGTTAGGACTAAATCCAAATCCTCTCTCTCTCTCTCTCTCACACACACACACACACACACACACACACACACTGATAAATATGAAGTTTTAAACGCATGTATTTTTATGCGCTTATTTCCAATTATACCTGTCCCAATTATTATGTATATTTAATTTACTTGTTTGTTTGTTTTTAAAAAAAAATTAATTCCATTACGTACTATTGTAATGTAACATTGTTTCCTGGATTTGACATTGTCCAAAAGTTGGGTTCAGTTCTGTTTGACCTGATTGACTTTTTTTTTTTTTTTCTTTTTTCTTTCTCAGAATAAGAATCATTAAGCTGAGTCAAGGTCATACCTGGACTACATGATTTTAAGCATATATCAATTGGTAACAAACTTTTATTTTTTGTCCAGAAGAATGAACTTTGACCCTCATCCGGGTATCTGTTTTGCGCCTTAATTAGTCGTATAGCTGATTTTCTGATAAAAGTTTTGTCAGTTGGGCTTTAAACACTTGACACGTTAAGTTGTATTATGTTGTGACCAGTTTGGGTTGAATTTTGTTTTCTTCAAATTGTTGAATTCAAGTCATTCTTTTCCCTGGAAATACAAAAGTGCTCTGACAAAATTCTTGGATAAAGACATTTATTGGAATTTATACTGAATTAAAAACTGGAATAATATTTTCTGTGATTCAACAAGAGACTGCTGACATAGCAGCACTTCGCTGACCACAACAGACGTCATCGCCATCAATTTCGGATTTCATCGGGACTCGAACTAAGTTTCATTCAGGACTTTTTATTGCTACGACTTCTACTTTTTAATTCTTGGATTATTTTTGGATTTAATTCGTAAAACCGTAAGTTCTTTTTCTCATTTTTCACTTTGTATTCTAGGGAAATAAATTATTAATAAAATTTTACAAAGCTTGTTGTCTGCACTCTTTTCTGTTACTTATTTTAAGAGCATAGACTCGTAACACAATAGCCTGACCTGGGGTAACTTAAATGTCTTATTTATGATTTTAGGGCGATTTCTCTTATGATTTATGAGGTGACTTAGTTATCAACGGTGGGTCATAGCTTCCCAACCATGGCACAGACTCGAGAAATGAAAAATATTGAATTTCTAATTACAGATGGTCCATGAAATGTTTCCAGTTTTTCATTAAAATTAAAATATGAAAGCCTCCCTTCGTTGAATGCAGGACATCACAATTCCATTGTAGAATAAAACAGTTTCGTGGTCCAGGTTCTAGTGTTAATGTAAGTGACAAAACGACAGGGGAAGACATACCACCATTGTAAGGGTGCAAATTTCTGTCGATCTATGAAGAGCACATTAATTTGGGCAGGTGAACGATTAATTAGATTTATGGGGACCGGCGCGTGTTTAAATCACCATAATGCACGGATTTGTTAATGTCTGTGTCATGCGAGAGAACGATTCTTAATTAAACATTCGTTTATTTAACCGACAGGCAGACTGATCTTCTATCGGAATTGTCAGATTTTGAAATTGTCCAGGATTAGTTATTTAGGAATTTAGAGGTCACGCAGACTACAAATTTGGCGCCTAGTTATTAAAGGCGGGAAAGATATTTAATCCGGATTGGTTACGCTAAATAAGGGGCGTGATTCCCACACGAAATCCTTGGTTTTAATATGTTCCATCACAAATGTTTAGTCAGTCTATACTTTTCTGCAAGAGAAAACAAAGAAAGGAGACTCCGAGGTTGAATTTAGAAGAAATTCACTCGTAAATAATTATCCAAGGGATCGGATGTCTGGAAAGTCAACGGACACAATTTTGGCGGTAGAAGCGAGCGAAACTTGAAAACACAAGGTATTTTGCGCCAGTCTCATGTAATTCGTTGATATCAATATAACGATTTGTTTGATTTATTTGCTTATATTTGTATGAATTTATTTGTTTAAATTCGTAGATCAATTTTCTTGATATGACTGCAACTGTGTGAGTTCATCTATCTGAATCCGTACAATGATCTTCTTTATATAAGTTTGACGAATTGTTTGAATGTGTCGTCTTGATTGTTATAGGAAAATATGTATCTAAGAATTTCATGCCTTTTACTTTAGTTGATATGAGTTACGAGAATCCGAGTGAATTCACCGACCTTAGATGATTTCACGTATGATAAAGACTTGAGCGCGTATTGACTGAAATTAACGTTATTAAACCTTGAAGTGAGATTTCATATATGCTAGAGACTTGAATGTGTGTATTCGCTAGAAATAACGTAGTTAAGCCATGTAATGAATTTCATTCATTCATTTGTGTAATTGAGACGAGAACGGAACTGTTATGTCTCGTGGGATGATAATTTGAGTCAGGTTGAAATAGCCATTAGGATGTACATTAATCTTATGAAACATGGTTTGTTTATGGTCTGCCATGTTTAGCTTGACCAGATAGCTTTTGGTATCTGTTTGAATTCCGATCGAACTATATCTGACATAACGAGAGGGGGAGTAATGATCTATTCCCAGTAGGATATCTGGCAGAAGATTTAGGTTGTTCTTTGTTTATTTTGGAAGGTAAAATAGCTCTACGGGACGGACCCACGTACCGACCTATCGAAGTATCTACGTACCACGTACTTACCTATCCACCTACCCACACAAAGTTCAAGGGCCGAAAGAGGCGAGACAACAGAGAGTTTGGAGAAGGGAAAAGTGAAAGGACCATGAGAATAGTCCCAGAACAGTTGGAGAACAGTCACAGTGAATTTGGGATGAACCAGAAATAATCAGGTTATGAAGTTGTACCAGGGCAATGACTTCGACTGTTCACTCGATTCTATGATGAACTAATTCTATCATTTAAAACAGATAGGCTATTTATATAAGTATATTTATGTTTGAAATTCGGTGAATGATTTATTTCAAAAAGAAGTGTATCTTCCTAATGTAATGCACTGTCACGGTTATTTATGTAATTGATTAAAATTGTTATTTTTCATGTACCGGGGCTCGTGTCATTCTGTTTTATATATCTGCTC
>JAECUM010027591.1:0-57529 GCA_016617855.1 Megalonaias nervosa
AATACAGAGACAGGCCAAGAAATAATATTTAATTCGTTAAATACAGCTACTAAATATTTTGGTATTAACCCTGCTTCAGTAAAACATGTAGCATATAATATACAAAAATCCACATTTTCAATAAAATATGATCAGCTGATTACGTTTCAGTATATCCCTATTGTGTCAAGATAACTCTGTCCTCTCTGGTAGGTGGGTCAATGGCATTTAAAATAAAAAAAAAAAACCCAGAATAAATAATTTTTTTTTTACTGTATAGTTCGACTCTGTCAATTTTGCCAAGGGTTTTGTTTAGCCATCACCACAGTCAAGGGTCTACCTTCACTCTCACTTGTCTCACTTTTGACAGAATCAAATGATATAATCCTTAACTGCATTACACGATTATTCACAATCTTTTTTCTTTCATACTCGTGAGGCAATTCGGATCTAATCTTTTCGATTGAACGTGCATGAGGTGCAAATAGCTTTACCTGTGTGTCGTCTACCATTGCCAAGGATTCTAACATAAATTGATAAATTAATTTCATGAAGCTATAATTGGATGGTAATGTATATTTATTACCGATTTTTCGTTGTTGTAATGATTCAAAATCACAATTTTCTGAGGATCAAGATTATCAGATATCTTTATTCCGTCACGTTGTAATTTTTTATAGCAGAAATAATATCAGGAATGTTTTCGTAGTTCATTATATATATAAATATTTATTTAAAATAAAAATAATAGTCCCCAGAGAAGACTGTTTTTTGAAGATGGTTGATATTTTATTTCTAAACTAAAGAGACAAAAAATAAACAGCAGGATGACGCTCGGTCTACCATTCCACGCATTCTGTCAGATAAGCCTCATGAGGTCCTAAGAGTCCCTTTCAGACATACCCCCCGGCGAATTCCTAAATATACGAGACGAAACTTTAGAAACTCCGAGGGCTGTCTATTGTGTGTAGGCCTTCATTGTGGCCTACGGGACTCTTCATTTTTGTTAAGACATACCCCCAGCGAATTCCTAAATATCCAGAACGAAACTTTAGAAACTCAGAGGGCTGTCTATTTCAAGGCCTTTATTGTGGCCAGGCACCTAATGAGGTTTATTTTAGTCTAGAGATGTTTTTTTTCGGAATGGCCCTTGTGTGGGGTACCACTTTAATGAGGTCACAAAGTCACGAGCTCAAATCATCCTGCTGTTTATTTTTTGGACGGCACAAACACATAACATAAACTTATCCTAATGGACGGTATAAACGGGGGCCTTATCTACGTCCTTATCTACGTCCAACAGATTTTGTACACTCTCCCCCCCATAATCATCCCCGGGGAGTGCAAAAGTACACCCACCATGTGTTAACATGGTGGGAGAGTATTTTGTCTGTTGTGGATTTCGAGGATTTCTCCGGACCCCAATTATCTTAGAAAATGGCATCAAAATCGCCTCCATTGACATATGTCGATCATGTGAATCGAACCACGGACCTTTAGTACGAGAATTCAACGCTATAACACTGCACCACTTTCCGATTCATACAAATACAAGTGTTCAAATTATTATATAGTTAACCCAACGCTGAATAAGCAGGCAAATTACGTACGACTAATATACTGACTTATTGTAAAACTGTAGCGTAGAATTAACTCATCTCCAGACATACTTCATAAAATATTAGATTTTCTGAATAAGTTCTCGTTTGTTAGGTTAAAAATACATGTATACAACTAGCTAAAGATAACCTGAATTTTGTAAATACGCACCAGTATTAAGCCGACGTGATTTAAAGTCATCAGAGTCAAAAGGTGTATAAATATCCTTTTCTATTACAATTTACTCCTCCAGTGACAGCTAATTGCTTACAGAGAACAAAAAATCGCTAAATAATTAACCGTTTTGATGAATGAAAACAAAATATCTCCGTGGTCTTATGAATTGACGCAGCGACGGGGGAGATAACTGCTTAATTTACTCTACAGAGAGGACAAAGTTATCTCGCTTTATATGCAATTGCTTCAGTCACCATATTATTGTAAAAATTGATTATTTATTCAGATTTTAATGATTTTGAGTACTGTTCAACCCATCAAATTGAAGAAATCTAGCAAAATTTAATAATTTGATGGGGTATTTGCACGAATAAATGAAAAATCTAGCAAAGCAAAATAATATAATTATCTTTTCAGAATCAGAATTTACTCGGACGTTCTACGATAACGCTCTATGAGCGTACATACGGATTAATATTTAATTCCTCATTTCTTAATCCAGAATGTGTCCAGCCTGGTCAGTAAGTTTGAAATGTATCCTCGATAATAGCGGATTATGTGCACGTAGATAAACGGGATTAACTGGCTCCGATACAATTAACCACCCTGGTGGAGCTTGAGGACTGAATTAATATAATATATATCCTTGCTGGCCCTGGATAGACTTTGAAAGATCTACTTGATAGCTGCCATCAACTAATGCACACACTAGATAGACTGGGATTGTTGATGTTATATTAACAATACCAGGTGAGATATGGCGGCCTCCACCATGTGGATCATTATTATATTTAAGAATGGTTGGTGGAGGGATTAATTTTCTCCATGAATCACATATTCTTTTAAAATGTTCGTCAATAAGATTAACTGATTTCTTTAGCTCTTCAGAGTTAAATCCCGGAATTACAAATGTTGGTATCTGTTCTTCTGTAATTCCATAAAATTTAAGAAATACTGTTTTAAATAAACGTTTATAACTTACACGCTGAATTGGGCCGTCTTCATTAACTATATAAGTTCTAAAATAATTATCTGTAGATGTTTTTAATATTTTTTTCTCTATCAGTGATAGCCTTATTTGTATATTCTAAGTCTGATGCAACTTGATTAAGTGTTGTATTGTTTCATTTATCTGATTTTTTTTAAAACATTATCGTCATAATAACTGCTGATGCTAGAAAATAAATTTCACGTTCATGTTCATATTTAATTGAACTAGATTCTGAGTTAATTTCTTCAACGTTAATTGTTAATATTGTACCTTTCTTACCTTGAATGGAATCTATAAAATGAGTATCATCTATATAACCATGATGAGCTGGATTTTCCATAAATGGATAAGTTTTTCTATAGTCTGGTATTTTTATAAATTTTTTAACATCTGTAGTAAAATCAGATCGTTGTGGTTCTGGTGGGCCTTTATAAACTGATTCAACTTCAGGCCAGCCTAATACTGATCTAATCGAACTTTGATAAATACCTACAGAATAATCGGAGAATTTATTTCAATCGCTGCTGATAATGTTGGTTCGTAAGCAGTGATTGCTATTTTTGATTCTTTTCCTGCAATAGATTTAATTCTGCGTTGAAACTCATCATTGATCTGTTCTATTTGATAACTACCCGTTGGAATACTGACTACTTGCCAGTCAGGAGTTCCATCAGGTTTATTCTTATTTGCAAATACTAATAAATTATTCGGCTGTAGTCCACCAAATGGTTTTGATCTAATATTTGGCCAGCTATGATAAACTTGCAATTGTGTTAGGGCTATTTCTTTTGCTGGAATGCGGTTGGAACGTTAACGCTAAATTCAGGATTGGTCCAACTTAATGACATCATTGTAGTTTTTGACTGTGCTGTATTAGTGACGATCTGCTGTAATAATTCTCTTGACTCAGTCAAGGACGTTGTCATTATTATTATTGTTATTTTAAATCGGGAATTTAATTCTCCATTTTTTCGCCTTGGCTATTGTCAAGGAATATTTCATCGTAGGTTTTCATTATCGTTGCGAACTCATCGGATATTTTACCATCGCTGAGGTACGACGAAAGATATGACGATAGTTTAGAATAAGCTGTTGTTACTGTATGTAATTTCATTATATACTCGTGTAATTTATCATTTGTACATGCGGATATCTTCTTAGCGATAATACTGAGAATGCCTGCGATAGTCGTTGAAGTTGAAACGACAATTGTTAAAATTGCAGGCGCTGTCATTGTTATTGTTGATAATCCGGCTGTAGCAATAATAGCAGAAACTGAGTAAACAATTATATCAATTACAACCATACGTCTGCGATATTTTTTTTTGCTTTTACTGTATAATCAATGATATTTTTTAATTCAATCTGATATTTACATATTTTATTGTATCTGTGACGTTGAACGTCGATTGAGGTTTGATTCATTATTATTTAATGACGTTGTCATTTAATTAGGTAATTAATTGAGGAGTTTCAGCTACGAATTCCAGACACCACCAGTAACGTCTCGGGGGCATTTTCGTTGATGTCAACGTAAATGTTTCTTTGTTGTTCTTATTTAGCATCACCAGTAGAGGATTATAATGTACATTCGGTGATGATGAAGTTGCCGCAGTAATTTCCAAACCATACATGGACAGCCTGTATAACCCAGTTACTTCTACGGTATGTTCGAGACTTATCGCGCGGTGTCCATGGTGATGATCCTGATGCTACTGTGTACACGATATTGTTAATTTGTTTGTGTGGAATTTTAATCATATTAGTTTTACTAACAATATTAGGGACTCCACTGACAATATCATTGAGTTTCGTGTTAACGTCGACGAGTTTAATATCAACATTAGGTGGACTTCCCAAAAAAATCATAAATGGTTCTGTTTATGTTTCTGCGAAAATTCATAAACAGTTGTACATGATTAAAAAATTCAGTTCTAAATGTGGTCATTCCATCACTGATTGTTGTTAATGATGCCACCGTCGGAATATTGCTACCATCGACGTATTTTTTTGTTGCAGCATCAAAATCTAATTCTGGTGTTCTAAGATTTTTAATACCATTATTATTCATGTTGAGAAATGCACACATTATACCACCGATGGCTTAATACGTACTTGATCGTCGACGTATTTTTTCTCACGGCGTCTGTATTTGCGGCTGGGTTTCCAAGGTCTATATTTTTATTTCGATTCATGATAATAATACCCGTGAATGGATCGCCAGCTTTCTTAATATAATCGTTGACTGACTTACCGGAATCTTGTATTTTACCTTGATCAGTAAAAGTAACGATATTATTAACAGCCGCGGTAGGAATTCGTATGAGTACTCTGGCAGTTGTGTATTTGTCTTTAATCGTCCTTGTTTATCCTGAAAAGCAACGACTTCATTTTGATCCACACTTATAATGTTTAATAAATCATCGATTTCATTTCTGAGCTGGTCAAGAGTTGCATATTTAGATAAATCACCTTGCTGCTGAGCTTTACCGCGAGAAGATCTTCCGTAAATATCTACCATTATATTTACTAATCTCTGTTTATATGTGACAACGTAGTATATTCATGCACGGCTTTATGAGGTGGCATCGTTGATGACGAAATAGCATCAAGTACAGCGAGTACTTCACGACCACATATTGGCGGCTCAGTTAATTTTTGTGTTGGTAATGTTGAATACCAGACTAGAATACTTTGGATGCTGCTAACATATTTTAAAAATTCTTTTGGTGGCGCCAACCCATACGATTCAAAACAAATTATTCCACGTGGATCAATTGCATATGCAACCCAGTGAGTGCCACGACCAGAGTTTTTATCGAGATTAATAATACCAGTTTCAATATTGTTTGGTTGTTTTGGTAATTGATCACGCATAAAAACACCTCTGAAGTTTTTTATTTTTAATTTTTTACCAGCATCAAGTAAATCAAAATTGGACATGAGCAGAATCAGTGAACTGTCCCGGGAAGCTTTAGACCCTTTCCGTACCATGAATATGGGGTCCCTGGCAATCTTAGACCGCGACCGTATACTGGGCCTGATAATCTTAGTCGGCCCGGCTGTGTCACGTTTGGTGCTCTTAAACGTCTTCCGTGTTGTTTCGCCCGTGATCTTTTTTTTTTAAGTTTTCTGCGTGTGTAATTCCTTGACCCGTTGCTTTCTTTAATGCCATTCCAGCAGCAGTTCCAACAGCGCCTAATGCAGCTGCTTTTGCAACAGCTGGGGCTGCAGCGGCAATTAATGCTGATATAGCCGCAAGAAGTGGAAATATACCACCAGATTTAACAATATCTTTGATAGCGCACGCAGAAAGATTAAGTTTTATACCTTTATTTGATTTTTTGGGATTCATTGAAGTTTCTGAACTGACGCTCGGTCAACGATAATTTATTTGCACCGCTCATTTGTTCTTGTTTTAGCGATATTTTTATTCCAGTTATCTTTTGATGCTGATTGTAGCCTTTTAATCTGACCAGGAGTCAGACTGACATTAACGTGATTATCTGACATAATATTAGGAGTGATCTAATTACATGTTTTCTACTGGAGCATCAACGACTCTCATTCGCCACCAACACCTTCAAGTAACATTGATTTATCGCTGAGTATAACGACTATTGCTCTCTAATTAGGAATTTCTATAATATTTCTATTAACATGAGCTCGAAAATGTATATCTACAACAGATTGTCTGGTTGAATCTAAATGTTTGAGTGAAAAGTAATACATTGGATATAAGGTTGTAAAATCTAACTGCGATATTTGTAAACCAGAATCAACATTTTGATCACGTCCCATGAACGTCATCAGACGATGATATGCATGTGATACATGATTTTGCTCGAAATTCAATAAAATATCCTCGGATGGTTCTTGATGTCCATTTATTCTTAAGGAAACCTCGGAAACACCAAGTTTGTCAAATATCATCGAACTTCGAATTTGAGTATTTAATCGTGTATTATTTTGAAGCGCAATGAATATATGTCGCGGTGCAGAAACATACTGCTGAGAAGCTATTTGCCATGTGAATGAACCATTAATTGCACTTTGAACACTATCTGTGGTCATGGTTAACTATGACAACATTGATTTACCACCTTGACCCATAAAAGAGTAGACGCTGTTCTTCAGATATTGCTGAAGTCATTACTGGCATTCACAATGAAAGTTTGGTTAGTACTACTTTACCATGAAGTGCTCTAGTTGCAGCATTATCAGCTCCTTCAACGTCTCTTATTGCATCATCGTCCGTGGCTTTTCTTACAAGTACAACAGTGTGCTTGGCTCCGAAAATAACTTTTCTAACATTTCTGCAGAATCCAAAAATATATGATAATGGAATTGCGCATGAAAACATTCTATCTTTCAACATTGCTTTACGTGATGCAAATCCTAAGTTGCAATTTGCGTTCATTGATATTACTGCGGGAGTTTCTGCGAGTCCTGCAGCATTTCTTACATTACCTGTAGTTACATTTTTGTGATCTGGACGATCAGAAGTGTCCTTGGTAGGTAAACTTCATTGATGGACCAGCTGATCTTGAATAATCGTTGCTGTATCTTGAAAGACCAAGTATCGTGGTTGCAACGTCAACATCTTTTTGAATTGATTCAATATTTTTACCGTCAATCATGTACGTAGTGCTGTCGAACAACGCCATGATTCCATTATTAACAAAACCAAAACGATCATCGTTTCCGTATTCAGTATTATCTGCTTTAAACAATTTACCTTCAACTTCAATGAATGCTTCAGCGGGTAAGAAATAACTACTTGTATCTTGAAATTTAAGTTCAACTCGTCCACGCTGATCTGGAATTCGAGCGTCATAACATTAATATTGATCATCACGCACAGACTCATCTTTAAGAACTGGTGCGTCCATACCAAATGCGGGATCAGATATACGTCTGAACATCTTTAATATATTTGCTATCGTCTAACACGAAGACCACTTCCAGCTATTAGACTTGCGGTTATATTTTTTTCTTTTTCTGATGGTGGTACGTCAGCTAACTCTGCTAGTTTTTGATTAGCAGCTTGATTTATTATTTTACTAACATTTGCGGGCATCACTTCAGTGCTGGGTAATTTTACTGGCTGAGGTTTTCGTCGTATTAATTGCGCTAGTCTATCCTTGATTACCGAGAATGCTTTACTAGCAACACCACCAACAGCACCAATACCTTTTTCACGAACAACATCAATAGCTTTCATTCCTAGTTGCTTTGCAATCGGTATTGCTTTTGGGGCTAACCTTCTAAATAGACCGTGAACACCATCACCGAGTCCATCTCCGTATGTCGTTTTGTATACTGGTAATCGTGAATTTATTACTCTAACCATGGTTGGTCCACGTTGAGCATTATGTATGATCATCTTATTATAGTCATTGTATCTGATCACTGCGGTAATCATCGGCGATTTCATTAATGAGGGATCGATACACATTAATATCCATGATACCGCCTGTAAATAATCTTTTACAAATATCAGCTGCTTCATTAATTATTTCTGGGGAAGTATTACCCGCTCGTTTTCCCCCATTGAATATTTTAGTCGTTAAACGTCGGCAAGGACATTGTTGGGGCAAGTAACAAAACCGCTTCCAGTGAAGGTTTTGGTTGTTTTAATTCATCTTTTGGGCTATCTACTCTTTCTTTTAATAATGATGAAAATTCATGCGGATATTCTTCTATAATTTCAGGAAAATATTCAGGAATTTGAGATCTTCTTTTATCTCTTAACGGTGGTGGAAGCCTGTATTTCTCTTCCTCCAGAATTTCTTCTAGTTCCGGCGTTAAAGAAACTTTTTTTCTTGTATATTTTCGTTTTGGTCTTGCTGCATCTTCTTTTGCTCGTTTTCTTTCTTGTTTTTCTTGTATTTTCTGTTCTTCATTTTGTTTTCTTTCTTGTCTTTTTGATTGGATTAAATCATCAATTTCATTAGCATAATATTGATATTATGGATCATTAGCTTTAACTCTTTCAATATTATGTATGCGATATAATGCTTTTTGCCAATTTTCAAGAGTTTTAATATCATTAACGTGTTCAGGTTTCATTAATTTATCTCTTCGATCAAAACTATCCACAACAAACGCAGCTAATTGTCGTACGTCTTTGATGTTATTCTTAATTACCTTAACTGTATTTTCATTAAATTTATTTAACAGTTCAGCTTTAATTGTTACAGAACTTTTTTTAATGTTTTAGGGCCTGGTGCTTCAGCACCTTCGGGTATAAGTATTTGCTGAGCAGCAGCTATATCAGCTGGAAGTCCCCGTAAAATCCTTTTTGTTTGTTTTGTTCTTTCTGCTATTTTTCCAGTTGCTTCAGCGGTTTGGTTTAACGTTCGAAGAAGACTTTCAGTTGTCTCCTTAACAGGTTTAAGTAATTGTTCTGCACCTTCTGCAAATTCAACTTGAGACTCCTGACGCGCTTGTAGTTGTTGCTTGACAGAATCACTGACGGGTAGATATTTTTTAATTGCCTCTAGTCGCTCTCGAGCTAATCTAGCCGAGTGTGGTTCTCCAATCATTATTGATATAACAATGATTTAATTACAGCAGCAGAAGAGGTGAACGACCAAAATTGAATGACCCGGCGAGTAAACGAAACACACCATAAACAAAAACAAAGAGTCGAAGATTAAGTAACGAGATAAGCTAACCCAATTAGAGAAAATCTCATGGTCAGTTAGAGGTTTTGGGTTAGCGTTATTGACATTATTTTCAGCCTTCGTAGGAACCTGTATTTTTTACACAAATGACAATTCAGACAAGTGGTCTATTCATCTCCACTGCTGCTAGTTGTGTCCCGTGACTGCAACTGGATGGGTTAAAGCAAAACGTCAACGGGGCGAGAAACAGAAGTCGCGCAGATAAAATCTGATTTGTCTGTACCCAGCGGCTATGTACATAGTGGGATTCTAATTTGATTGCGTGATAGTAATCTGATGACAGATGGTCTTTTAATATGGATAAGTTTTTTGGCATTGATCATGTGCAGAGTTAAGTCAGAGGAAATTTTAGAAGTCATTGTTCGCTGATTGGAACCATATTTTGGTAAATTAAATTTTTGGGGGGTTTGAGCTTTGAGAGAAGCAGACCTAGATACTGCCTGAATCTGGAAATAGTGAATGGAAGTTCGTGCCATTATAGTTAACTGATATTATGGAAGGAGGTGGTTTAGACTGATTGTTTATATGTTGGTAGACTGTTCTCTGTCTCTGTAGAGTTAGAACTAATGGTGAAATAAATGCAGGAAGGCAATGGCTAGACGTGACTTGGTCTGTGGACGATAATTTATTGTGCGTCATTTTGGGCGCTTGAAGTCCTGATTGACTTGTTGGGATCTTTAAAGGATGAGTTATTCTCCGGGAAAAAAACGCGATCTTCGATATGTGATTTCGTCGTGGTAAACAGGGATTGTCCTGTGTTAGATTTATCTTGAAGTATCATGTCAGATTCAATTTTAGATAATTTGTATTCATTGTTGATATTTAGTTTATTTCTAAGAGATGAGTGCTTCAGCAATTTGTATTTAAACGTCAGTAACGGCTAGTAGGAAAGAAGCCCATTTATTTCGAGTTTTATCTTAATCATGTTTCGGAATCAGGAATCGGGTTGTTGGATGATTTCATGGAAGTGATCATATATATATATATATATATATATATATATATATATATATATATATATATATATATATATATATAATAATAATAATAATAATAATAATAATAATAAGATTATGTCAGTAGTAATATGCGTAAACTGGGTCCCTTACGGGAATTAACATTACGCCGTGGGTTAACATGTGGCTGCCGATATGCCCCTTAAGTGAAATTCTAAATCAAAACTGTTCATAATCTTATTATTTGGAGCACATAGTAACATTTATTGAATTGGTTCACCTTAGATGGGGTTTATATGGTAAACTACAGTAGAGTATACTACAATGTGTAATTTAGAATGTCAAATAGGGCCGAATTGTACCTCGCATGCATTCCATATGGAAAACAAGTCTAGTGCTTTATGGACTTCACTCACCCACCCACCCCCACCCGCCCAGCGTGGGAATGCTAATGTTAAAAGTTTAAGATACTACACACACACACACACACACACACACACACACACACACACACACACACACACACACACAATGTGCTCTCCAGTGCCCACATTTTGATTAAAATCCCACGCACACCTTCGACTATCTAGTACCCGCTTTTTGATATATTATCCATTTTCCGTTACTAAGAGTATCTCTCTTTACATGCGTATCTATATGCCGAGTTGGAAACAATTCAATGTCATCGGTAGTCTTTGGCGATGAAATCATTGTCCGCCTTTCACCACCTTTTCGTCCACACTTGTCTTTTTCATCAGAAAGTCAATAGCGAGAGTGACGAGGCAGGTTACAAGGATGAAGCATTGATTCTTGCCTGTGTTGCTAAAATATTCTGTGAGATAGTTGTCGCAGATGACTTTATTCCGGAAGTCATGGTGCAAAAAATGTTTTGTTATTTACAATCTTCAATTGGACACTATAGAACCAGATTATTTTCCAGAGGGTGTCACGGTGAAGGCTGCCGATAATCTCCTTGAGAATGATTCTACTGAATACTTTGCTCCTGAAGGACAACGGTGATTCCTCTCCAGTTCTTACTGTCCACAAGGGCACCTTGTTTTGTTAACTTGACGATGATTCCAGATTTCCACTCGGTGTAGGTTTATTTGGTCAGCCATATCTTGTGGAATATTTCTCTGTTGATCTTTGGTGTTTATGTATCTTTTTGGGGCAGCTGCTGTCCTCACCATAAGCTTTCACAATTTTAGGCCTTGCACTGTCTGACTTCAGTGTCAGTGATGTCCTCCATATTGATATCAATATCAGCTGCGGCTTCGAGGGATTAAGGCTATAACCGGTGCTCTGTTCAGTAACTTTTGAAAGTGTTCATTCCATGTTGCCAATTTCATCCACTCGTCGGAGAGGATGACCCATACTCTCCTTTAAGCTCCTTTTTGATCTTTTATCGTCTTCTTGACCTTTCCTCTGTTATGTGTTCTGCTTCTGCAGCGGGCTGTTTTTTTAGTGCCGCTTATCAATTATTGTTCTAGTGAAATACATACATGAATACATACATGAATATATACATACATAAGCAATATAGTGGGCCTTGTACTACATACATACATACATACATACATACATACATACATACATACATACATACATACATACATACATACATACATGTATTAATCTAATTAACTGAAATCGACTCTCATTTCCAAGGAAAGTCAAGCGATGATGAGGTTTATCGAGCCCAAATATCTCCAAGAAGTGTTGTCAATAGTACACGCTAGCATTTGTGAAGAAGACCTCAACCCCCCGTATCTATTACTACCTTCTTTCACCGGAGTGAGAGAGATTGGGGAGAGAAGGTCATGATGAAAATAATCGATCAGTAGCTAGTGAAGACTATTTTCAAAATCCATTCATTAAAATGTTACTTCCTGAAACAACCGTTGTTAAATATAAACAGTTCAAGTTATCAAGTCTTAACATGTGTTTTTCATACATTTATGACTGAGGCTGTTGGTAAATGTGAGATAACATACACAACTTCGCGTCCAAAATGAAACATAAATATTCTCGTCTTGTTGAATCAATCCTTTTAAAAGAACTTGGTAATCCAGTAAGTCTTGAGTTGAATTATTGACCCTTTTCCGTGAAATTTGGTGTAACAAATCCTGGCATGGCAAACAATGTATCGCAGTTGAACAATGTCTGATTATTCAGCATGCTCAAAGTAATCAGAATTCTAATAACATTCAGATGCTATGATTAAAATGTCTTTTCCGTTTCGGATGCAATTTCTATTTTACGTTCACTTGAATAGTTAGTTGTAAATGCATGTCAGCCACTCTGGGGCTATATTCTAAATGTATTCTTCTCAACTGTTCATTTGTCGGACCGTCTTTAGAAAATGTGAATATTTTCAAACTAATCCGCTTTTCTATAGCATTCAGATACAACTGTCGTAGAGGATGTAATTGTTCCATATGCAAAAGTAAATTTGCAAATCTCACAAAGTTCAACATATTACTCACAAATCTCTAGTGTAGGTATGTCGTACTATCAAAAGGTTTTTTTGTAATAGAATTTATAATACTGGTAAAATATATTCCATCTAAACCCTTTGCTACATATTTGAACACCTCCGCTAGTGATCTAAGCTTAGAAGGGCTGTGAGTCGAGAAAACCCCCCACAAAGGATTGGATATGCGAGAAGTCTTATGCACGGAAATTGATGTGTAAAAATTCTAATTCCAGTAAGAATGTAATACAAAGAGAATTCTAGACCACAAGTTAATATAAACTATATGAAGTTCCTGCTGAAACTATTATTTTTGGTATTAGGTCTAGCAGCAGAGGGAATGAACCCCACAATTTGGATTTCGCGTATATTACGTCGAAATACGATAAAAATTTCTCCAATTTTATCTCAAAGCTACAAATTCAGATTGATCCTTACAAATGTGTAATCAACAACAGTGGGACACTCCCTCTGCTGCTGCCGTTTTGGTTTACTTTCCGCCGAGGACCATGGTATATGTGAAATCCAAGTAGTCTGTTCATCTCCCCTGCTGCTTTTTAAGGCAGAACAATCTGCAGAAAGAAATTTCACTATTTTTCAATTAAATTTTAACAGAAAAATATCTTTATTATAAATGCCATTTTCCCTAGGAAAAAGCAATTGTAAGTGATTGTTTCAGGGTTCAGATAAACGCTGTAATAAAAGATGTCGCGGAGAACACTGCGCGTACCATAATCAACATCTGAAAAAATCCTCTGGTCTAAAACCCTGTATCGGATATGGATTGGGATTGCGTGGTAAAATAGAAATCTGCACAAAATGCGGTGGAAACAAATACAGTTCGCTGCTATACTGTTACAACCACAGAAAACCAAAACGCAACATAACAAAACAAAATCCACCAACAGCACGAGAATTCTTGCACAACTACATAAATAAAACCTGCTGTGGTTGATCTCGAAGAAGATTATAGAATCATCAGAACACGAGAAGAAGAAGAATTAGCAGCAAGGGAACGATGAAAAGCAAAAGAAGAAAAGAAAGAAATAAAGAAATTAAGTAAACGAATGCGATGTTCAGAAGAAATAATAAAGTAACGAGAAGAAAAAAGAGAAGAGAGGAAGATGCGATGAAAAGATGTTATTACTGAAATTGGGTCCCGCGCCAAAGTCATCAAATAAAGTTTATCACGATGATCAATGTGGAATGGTGCAATAATTTTATTTATTATAGGAGAACTACACGATTCCACAAATGTTTCCGAACAAAACGACAACCATCGATGGGTTGATTTATCATAGTGATAATCTGCCCACGTATATTGGTCGCTGGGTCAAAATTGAATCACAAAAATCTGTATTATCATGGATGTTGATAGAGGTCGATTTGAACATCTTTTGCAAGATTATGTAGATCTTAAGCAAGATCTCAAACACATAATCAACAAAATTAAATTAATCAAAATAGAACTAGATTTAATCGCCGAGAAACTCACGGAGATTATTCGTGATGCTGATGGGCTCGGGTAATGATAACCACAATACGTTTCACTCGATGAGTTGAACTTCGGAATTTCGGACCAATGTGGAATGGTGCAATAATTTTATATTATATAGGAAAACTGCACGATTCCACAAATGTTCTTGGACAAAATGATCGATGACCTAAATTAGCGATGGTTGAATTTATCATCCTATAGATATCGTTGAATCATAAAACCTATAGATCGTGGAGGGGAAAATTCGAAGATCTGTTACAAAAGTAACAACTGGGGAGAAAATTCAAATTGATCAAAATCGATGAAAAACTCGCAACGATCGTTTACGAATTACGACCAACAATTTGTTTTGTCCAAGAACATTTGTGGAATGGTGCAGTTTTCCTATAATAAGATTATTACACGATTCCACATCGGTATTTATTGTTGATTGTGGTCGAATGTACTGAACCACCCATTGACGCTCCAAACGTGAAATTTGAACATAATTCTATGATCGTATTTATCATCTTCTCGATGATAATATCGTCTCCGCCGTAGAATCCTTGACAGTTACAACGATATTCAACCCAATGAGGATCGTCCAAAAACGTTGATCTCGACCACTCAGGATAATTGATCGTATAATTGGACCTCGACGGATTCCTTTTATCATCTGCGGTGAAGGTTGCGCCAAACCCTCTATAGATCATAGCAGTTTTATTGATAATAGCTTTATACGTTAGTCTGGTACTTATTCTTGTGTCAGGAAATATACTAGACTAATTCTTCATTAATGTGTTATAGATTTCGGATTTTTCTTTATCGTCGATTAGATTTTTTATGTTACTTTTAATATCATCACCAAAAACTTTCGCTGTTGATTTTGATAAATCATCGGGGACGATATCTGGTAAATTAAGTGCTTCTAGAACGTTTCTAATCGCAGTTAATTTTTCTCTTGGGGATATTTTATCCGACCTAAATACTTTTGCATCAATAACATGTCCATCAGTAAATTTATCTACGATGGTGTGTTGGGCTCGTTTCCACCTGGCCTTGTCATTGTACAGTTGCTCAATTCGAGCTGATGGTAGTTTTCCAACATCGCATTGAAACAAATGATTCAGAAATAATTTCTTCGATTGATACGGTTCAACCTGATCAACGGAGTTATATTTGTGATACTGAGGTTCTTCTTCAGTTTGAATTTCAATCGATTGTTTGGTACGATCTCCAGCTGAGGTTTTCAAGAACTCATCAACAGCAGGATCTGCAATAATTTCTTTCTTTTTTTTTTGTGGATATTTAATGTTATTCTTCTGTTTCCACCGGAGATAATCATCGAGAGGTTGTTGGATGATTTTGTATCCTGTATTCTGCATCATCGCGATCAACCTCGGTGTAAAATATAACTTAGAATTATTTTCATCGATGATGTCGCTGAGATAGGCAAAACCATATGCAGTTTGTAGTTCATCAAAGTTTGGACTTCTAGCTAATTTTGTTCGTTCATCTAAGAATCTTTCACGGTCAATAATCAATTTTTCTAAATCTTCTCTGGTGATTGGAAGATTATGTTGTTGTTGCTTTCGAGTTGCTGAATAATGAATTTCGTTGACGCACCTAAATCGGTGAATTGCTTGTGCTGTTGCTTCAACTGAACCTAATTCCTCGGAGAATACGAACAATTTTGTAAACCTTTCATCGGTAATACTAACCCCAGCCTCCAACGTATGGTTGAAGATCACAACATCATAATCATCAAATGCTGTATTTACATCAGCGAAATCCAGTTTCTTCTACGCTGGATCAGTATCAGCGTGATAATACTTTACGCGATATTTTTTCGTGCTGCAGTTGCTTAGATAAACTTTCTACAGAATAATTTGTTCTGTGCTTGTTGTGGACATGTACACCAATCTTTTCACCTGTTGATTTATTCACTTTTAGTTGGGCCAACAACGATACCAAATTACTTTTGTGTGAAGTTTCCACGATTAAACTTTTTTTCATAATCTGGTTTATAATCCTTGATAATGAATTTCATAGTTGAGTGACCTAATTTATCTCTGAACAGAATTAGATCGTCCTCATCAGCACCTGCATCTAACACAATTAACCTTTTACACGACATTACTAACCCAGCGAATCTGTTCCATTTTTCTCTGCTGTTCTGAATTGAACCGAATTGTTGTCGACAAATGCTACCCCATTCATCTACGATAATTACATCAGGAATTCCTCTAACTCTGTGTAGCGACTCATACTGAACCACAACACGTCTACGATCGTTTGGTTTGAATACAATATCAACTACAACATCTGAATACGAGTCTAAGCCATAATCGGATTTTACTTGTTCAGTGAACGTTTTTCTGTAGCTGATAGCTAACACAGATTGGTTTGGTCGAAGCGAACTCCAAGCAGCTTTCGATTTACCAACGCCACACGCAGAACCATCGAGATAATCTTCATCACGAACTATTTTCCATCCTGGACCTGATTTATGTAGCGGAACCGCAGTATAAACTAAATCGGGTTTTCTTCCCCGAAAATATCCGGTAAGTGACATCTTCTAGATTTTATAAGATATTTCAGATACTCTTTGTTGATTATTTTTTTCCCCCGATTGATCAGTTGGAAGTTGATCTACAATTTGTTGAAGCTTAGCATTACCGGGTTCTCCGTTGATCTTCTCAATTTGTTCTTCAACGGTATCAGTATCAATTGGTATTTTGATCTGTTTTCCAGTTCTTGGACAACAAATCGAATAATGATCGTCATTGATGAACACGATACAGTTATCGCACTTGGGTTCGATAAAATTGTGTAGATAACTGTTCCCGTGGCGCCTATCGCAAAATGTTGTAATAATGACCTGGATTACGCACAACAGAAACTCTGTTCTGAGATTCTGCTGCGACAGGTATTAGTTGATCGGGTTCTCCTGTTAAAGCAACAGAGATACGAATAAAATCCTCGGGCGGAATAGAATTATTAGAAATATTTAATCGATCCTGATCGTTGTTATCATCGCCGACGTTAACGTATTTCGGATGAATCGAAGTAGGACACACTAGTAATTCTGCGGCCGTGAAATCACCTACAGGATGAATTAATTTTTTACACTTTTTGTAACTAAACCAATTAGATCTCGTTTTATTCAACTTTATACTATGAACTCCTGCCTGACAGTCAACGTTCCATTCTGGGCGTTTTTCACGATAAAGTTGTTTTATTATTTCTTTTTGCTGATCAGCGCTTACTGGAATTACTTTACAAAGAATATGATAGCCCCCATCGGTTTCAAACAAATACGAGCTTACGTTTACAACCGCACAGTTGTGCAAAATAATCAGTGATATCATCGACGCGGATTTCGTTGTTGGTTTTTCGGATTTCTGGATCCCCATAATCACCACGAACGTAACTAAACTCACAAATAAATTTAGTGTCCAAATCAAACACAGGATATCTAGCTCTGAATTTCGGAATAATTTCGGTAACGGCGGATTGTCCATCGAATTCATGTGCTAATTTGTTGAAGTGTTCATCGGAAAGAAATATGTAAAATTTATCGAAGTGCTGTATAATAATTCCTTGCGCTGATTTTTTACTTCGTTTGAAAAGCAATAAATTTCGAATAGCCAGTTCTTTCTTTGGATGATAAACCAAATCGCTAAATTCGTTTAAGTACACCGAGTAATACTTGTGTAAGAATCCGTAGCTATATCTAGCAACCTCTTTTTATTATGTGGGGTGATTTCAAAAAGTTTCTTTGATATGATCTCTTGGTGCACTGGTATTAAATAATATTTCATCGATATCATCTTCGGGTTCTACATAATCGGGTTCTACAACTTGTGGAGGAGTTTCGACCACGAATGATGCTTAACTAACTAATGGACAGTTGTTCAACAAACAATAAATCGCAATTATGATTTTTATTTAAATTATCACTATTGTATATATCACGGTCCGGTCGAGCGATGATATATCACTACAGGTTTCCATTTTTGTTGTTGTTATTATTATGATATGTATATCTCTAATTGAAATTGTAATATTTTGCTTATTATATATAATGTCAGTGATTAAAAACAAATGTCCTTGGTTGATGTTGGGGTCAACGAAAACCTGTGGACGAAGTTGCTATGGAACATACTGTTATCTTCACAATAGCTTGATCAGGAAAGGTTCCGTTGAACCACGTCCATGTATCGGTTGCGGTAAAGGAGTCCGAGGTTCAATTGACATTTGTATGGACTGCGGCGGAGGAACCTACCGAAAAATACTAAAATATTATCGAGAAAGAAATCCCAAATATCATATTGTGAAAAAATCTACCAACCCCAGAAGAATATCTGCAGAAGCTGAAACAAAATCAGAATGAAGAAAGTTAAAAGGCCACTTTCTCAATTTCCGCTTCTGCTGCAATCGATTGTTTTCTTCCCGTAATTTTCCGTTTTTATCAATAAGTAAATTATATTTGTCGATGAGTGCACGATAAGCACGTTCCAGACTCGCGATTTCTTTATGATCGGATCCTCTCGATATTATATCGTTTTCGATAGTTGTTTTGAGTCTACTGATTTTGACCTCGTAATCGATGAATCTAGTATTCGATACATGTAACTTATTATTCTCTTGGGTCAGTTGTAATATTTCATCGGTATATTGTTTGATTTTATTGTCAAGTTGCGATAGTTTATTAATATCGTTGCTATGTTGTTCTAACAACTTTATTCTGTTGCCGCAGTTCTATTTCATCGTTGTATTGTGATAATTTCTCAATTTCACACTGCTGTTTTAACACTGCTGTTTTAACAACATGTTTTGTTGTCGAAGTCGCTCAATTGTTTGATTATCCAGTTGAAGTTGTTCTGCGACTTTGTTAACGCTATCAAGTTGCGATTTAAGTTCGATGATCTGATTCTTTTTTTGCTAGATGTTCTTCAGCGAGTTCATATCTGATATTCAGTGATCTATATTTCTCGTTAATTTCGTCGTAGTCAGTATTTGATGTTGTAGTGTTATCTTGGCCCCAAATACTGTATAATTTTGACGTTCCGATATTATACTTGCTAGTAATATCTCGAACTTTCATCGTACCACGTAGCGATTTAATAACATCGATATCTTCTGCGGTTAGCTTCTTTTTCGTGCTCATTATTCAGAACGAAAAAACAATATCATGATGATCATTTGTGGAATGGTGCAATAATTTTATTTATTATAGGAAAACTGCACCATTCCACAAGTATTTCTGGACAAAATGATTATTATCGATGATCAGTAATGCAGGTTCGTTCAAATTTATTACCACAGAGAACGTTCATCACCTGTCGTTGATCAACTCCCTGCTGCTTATAATTTTCTTCTTGACCTCAGGTCACAATTAGTATTTTCTAAACAAACAATATTTCCTAATGGAAATAACCTTGTACAATGATCCTGATATTTACAAAACAGAAACCATAACCTGGATTATGTAAAATTCACATAGAAGATTCCAAAACCTAGACCTAGACCCAAATAGACATAGTTACTTCTATTAATAATAATACTGATATAAATCCGATACACACAGAATAACTTGGCTATGTATTAATTGTTTACATAGAATAAAATGAAAAAGTTAATATAGGTCAAGCAGAAATGATATCAAAAGTAGACAAGGTGAATTCCAATATACAATTTTACATTGCAATAGCATGTAATGAAATAAAAAACTAAACAAAAACTAACAGTCAATCAAATTAAATATATATATAACAAATAATAATGACGTTTAAAGCAAAGCAGTCTTTATAGTTTCGTTATAAATAATAATCTTTTCTGTACTTACAAATTACAACTTACAAATTACAACTCTAAAATGATTAAAGACTTTGCAACGAATCTGGCGTTATACCGTTAGGACACATGTTACACGCTACCTAAGCCTGGTATTTATGACGTATTCTGATTGATATGAATTATGCTACATTATGAATGGCGAAGTTGCATACAGGCAACATACATTTGACTCTACCATTTGATGGAAAGTAATATTAATACCTAATGAATATATGCTATGACTGACCGAAATAATTATAATATGTCGCGATAAGTTGCTCCTGAGGGAGGCATATACTTAGGACTTTTTAAACAACAAACGATGTACTCCAGGGTCAGTTTCATTTTCAACACAGATCTAACAGTGATTATTGAGACTGCATTTGCGATCTTCGTTTTATGTATTGCACAAATCACACAGTTGTGGGGATTGATCGTCAAGTTGTCGATGTAAAGGCAACCTATTGTACTGCGTGTTGAATCATCTGATGTCAATGATAGTTGGATCCACCAGTGAGTATCACTCAATTAAATGTGCAAGATATTACAGAGACTGGAACCTGGCGTATGACAAATTGACGTTACTTGGTCTCGCGGCGTCAATTTTGCTAATTCATGACCTTATGATATCTAAAGCATATTTGCATGAGAAATGGTCATACCAGATGAATGTCTTTATCCAAGAATTTTGTCAGAGCACTTGTGTTTTTCCAGAGAAAATAATCACTTGAATTCAATAATTCTGAAGAAAATAAAATTCAGCCCAAACTGTTTACAACATAATAGAACTTAAAATGGTAGGTGTTAAAGCACAGCTGGTAAAATTCTGACAGTCACAAGATAATATAGTCCCCTGTTTGACCTCAGGTCACAAATTAGCATTTTCTAAAAACAACCATTACCTAATGGAAAATAACTTTCTATCATGATTTAATGAGCATTGTTTATTTAAAACACAATAGCCTATAAAATTCACTTTGGATTCTCCCAAACCCTGACCCAAATGAACATGTTTACCTGAATAATAATTCGGTTAATTAGCTCTCTCTCTCTCTCTCTCTCACACACACACACACAGAATAATGAAGCTATTAGTTGTTTACATTTACATCAATGAAATAAAAAAAATAAGGTCAAACAGAAGTGTACTCTATTTTGGACAAGGTCAAGTTCAGTGAAACAATGTTACATTACAATAACATGTAATGGAATAAAAAATTAAAACAGACAAACAATTAAATTAAATATACATAGCAGTAGCCACTGATGTCATATTACTGTGTTAGACTGATATACTTGCTTATGTCAACGTAAGTATCGTATCATTAGCTTTACATTTCGTTTTAATTTAAATACTCTGCTTTTACAAAGTATTCCATGAAATTCATGTAGAACAACATTTAATTGAGATGACTACAATACATTCTGATGATTGTAGCATGCATTAGTGCGGCTTGTAGTCATGCTATTTAACAAACCCAGATGAGGAAAACTAATATTGCTGGAACTTTAATGTTTAATAATGTAATTATGATATGTAATATTTTGTCCACTTTCTTATTGTAGAATGTTGCCTTCAAAGAGAGGGGAATATGTAATATTGGTGAGAGATATACGGTTGTCACTACAAAAGATTTCTTTTTCTAGACTGAGCACAGCAGCACACGAACGTGGGCACAAGTGGGTTGACTATTGCTCTGTCTGTCCTATGTGTTCAATTCCGTTGATTAGCCCTTCACATTCCCTTCATGCAAGTGGGTACCTACCAATGGTCGTTAGTTTCCTCCAACTGTATCTTAATTCCTGTATGTCGAGGCACATGATCCCTGTCATACTCTTGACGTAACATAGAAAAGTTAAATATCCAATTAACATCTCGGATTGGAGAAAAAGCGTCAGCTCACTCGTTATCATAGCGTGATGGTCACTTTTCCGTGAAAACATAATATTGTAACATTATCAGAGAATGATGAAATAATTTGTGAAATTTTTATGACGACTGGGTGAGAGATATTATAGTTATCGACACTTTGCATTGTATATTTATCAAACGTAGAAGTCACCTGTTAAACTTCTGAATGACCATTTTCCAGGCACTGTCGTAAAGAACAACCTGCAGCGGTGACTACTTAAATTTTAGAACAGACCACTAGACCGATGGTCTGATATAGCGGAATCTTCAGACCTAATTAGGCTACTGACAGATTGCATAACGGACTGTTAGAAAGTAATAAGAAAAGGTATAGTCCGTGGAAGTGACCTTTACAGGCTACTGGCAGATTGATTAACTGACTTTGTTATAAGCATAATTAGGATCTATAAGCCGTGGAAATGCCCTACTTAGGTTCCTGACAGACTGATTAACTGACTTTGTTATAAACTACATGTATATAGCATAAATCGTGGAGGTGACCTACTGAGGAATCAAATAGACTGCTTAGCTGACTGGGTTGTAAAGTATACATTCGTATTATAATCTGTGGAAGTGACCTACTTAGGCTCCTTTCATTCTACTAGAACGACCCTCTGATACAGTGTAAACTGCAGTAGCGACCTTTAAAGGCTCCGGACAGGCCACTTGAGAGACAGTATTATATAATATAAGCTGCGGAAGTAGTCTTCACGGGCTCCGGACAGGCCACATGAGCAACCTTGTTTTATAGTATGAGACGCACAAATTGCCGACTGACGTCTCAGAATGACTCTTCAATTACAAATACCAACAATCGATTAGGTTAATATTTCCCACCAAGTAGAGCAAGTAGATGTGCCATCCGCCCATTAAATGCGATTTTTCTTTATTTAACAGGAATAGTATGTAGAACAAAACATAACAAAACTTTTGTTAATTAAATTTCAGGCCACACATTGATAGATTATGAGAATGCCACAAGTGATACAGTTTATATGGTGACCTCACTTACCTATGTTGATACGCATCATATCACTAGTCAGAGTTTACAAACAGCAAGAGTATCAAACACTCACATGGAATTTTTATATCGGTACACAAGTATAATAAATTTAAGAATGAATGCAATAACAATCCTGGAGTTTATAACACTTACAAAATAGACGAAATAGCTCATTATTATGAAGTTTAAGAAATGCTTAATTCCATAATTATCTTACAGTGCATGATTTTATATTCATTATTAGAGTAAATAATTTGGAACCCGTTTTTGAAGAATGTTGCCATTAGTCATGACAAATTACGTTTGTAAGTTTGCAGTAGAGGGCTTGCGGTAAGAGATCTGCCTTATAGACTTATTTCTCTGCGTGTGAAAATCGGACAATGAATAAAAAAATGGTTATCGTCCCCGACATCTTTTTTATCACAATGGTTATATCTTCTGTCCTCAAACAGTGTATTTTCAAACGACCTATTGTTCCTAAATGGAATTTATTACAAGTCTTAAAGTGTATCAAATGTAAACACAAATACATTGCTAACCGTAAAATGTAATGTTTCCTTATTAAACGTAAATACCGTTTCCTAGTTAACAGTAATAAGTAGTGTTTCCAATTTCAATATACATACCGATTCCTACGTAACAGTAATATGTACTTTTTCCATATTTAAATTTTGTTTTTGATACTGGTAAAATTTTCCCTTAGAGGATAGAGTTACCGAAAATTGCCATTCATATTTATAAAGGTTTTTTTAATGTTTCTCTTTTTGTAATATTTTTCTTTTCAGATTATTAGCAAATTCATATATTAGGAAATCTGGTCTGCCAAAAAGTAATCAAAGTATTACTATGCTATTTATACATTTGTGCGTCTTAATTTTAGTACTGATCTCATCAAAAGAGTTTGATAAAGAGGTCTTAAAAGTTTAGCATAATTACCACTGATGATGGAGATCCACAATCCTCTGATTTGGGATCAGATATTTATATGAATATTTTCCTCCCCATTTCTGAATAAACCATATTTTACGATGGTTTGTTTTTGTTTTAAAATTCGTCATGCATATTTTCAATAATTGTGATACTTGTAAGGTCCCAAACATCACACCCATCATGTAAACTGGGCAATTTAGCTGACAAAATAGCTGACAATCTCAACGATTGCAAAACAGATCAAAACACATTTCCTAACCCTCTTAAAACCCCTATACTAAGGTCTACCGTATATAAGGTCTCCAACTCTTGCTTGTGTTTGATAGTGTGTTTGTGCTTTCATTCCTCTTCCTTTGCTTCCTAGCTTCATAAGTGGCAGTTTATGTTTGTGTTTGTAATATTCCTCCACCTTTTTTCTTGGAGAATAGTCGTTCTTGGTTGGTTTTCGTTTAGCGCCATTTCTCGGCGCATGGTAGGCTACAAATGGGAACCACTATAACTGGTGCTGGACTAACCCAGAAAACATTTCAGTAAGAACAACGGACTCTAGGAACCTACTGGCAGCTTTCTCACATACCTACATTGGTCAAGCCCGAGACTTTAACCAACGCGAACGGAGTTGAGATGTCAGTAATAGAGAAAGTCGAGATATTTAGACCACTCGGCCACCCATGACCCCGACACGTTGGATAATAAATGTGGGTATGTTAGATAGTTGATAAATTGAAGTTGGTTGCTCTGTAAGCGTATTTGATAGCACTTGTGATGCTTTGGTCTTTCCTGCAGCAAGTTGCTGATATATATCACTATATATTGAATAGTAGATACCTGCGTGCTGGACGACAAATATATGGGAGTTGGTTACTCCAAGTGGTGAGTTCGTTGAAAAGTGTAGGTTTTGGATAGTATAAACTGCGATGGTTAATTAATAATTGGGTAACGGTCAAGCAGAATATTTTTTCTATAGAATTCTATAGAATCAGTACAGGCCCTATAGAATTGTATAGAATCAGTACAGGCCAGTAGATAACTAAGTTTTCGATAATGGAGAACTGCGTGTTAGTCATTCGAAACGGTGTAGTCATTAGAAAATGTCTATTAGATGGCACATAAAACCATGTTTAGCACTAGATCTTAGTTTAGAGGTCATCAAGACCCAATACAAAAATAGTAGTTTCAGTAGGATCTTATAGTATGTATTAACTTGTGGTCTAGAATTCTTTTTTATTACATTCTTACTGGAATTAGAATTTTCACACATCAATTTCCGTGCACAAGACTTTTCGCATATCCATTCTTTGGGGGGGGGGGGTTCTCGACTCACAGCCCTTCTAAGATTTGATCACTAGCGGAGGTGTGAAAATATGTAGCAAAGAGTTCAGATGGAATATATTTACCGGTATTATAAATTCTATTACAGTTCAACAAGTTACGAGTTTGCATTTTCAAAACTATTCAGAAAACCTTTTGATAGTAGGACATACCTACACTAGAGATTTGTGAGTAATATGTTGAACTTTGTGAGATTTGCAAATTTACTTTTGCATATGGAACAATTACATCCTCTACGACAGTTGTATCTGAATGCTATAGAAAAGCGGATTAGTTTGAAAATATTCACATTTTCTAAAGATGTTCCGACAAACGAACAGTTGAGAAGAATACATTTAGAATATAGCCCCAGAGTGGCTGACATGCATTTACAACTAACTATTCAAGTGAAACGTAAAATAGAAATTGCATCCGAAACGGAATATATATTTTAATCATAGCATCTGAATGTTATTAGAATACTGATTACTTTGAACATGCTGAAATAATCAGACATTGTTCAACTGCGATACATTTTTTGCCATGCCAGGATTTCTGTCATCAGAGTTACACCAAATTTCACGGAAAAGGGTCAATAATTCAACTCAAGACTTACTGGATTACCAAGTTCTTTTAAAAGGATTGATTCAACAAGACGAGAATATTTATGTTTCATTTTGGACGTGTTGCTGTGTATGTTACCTCACATTTATCAACAGCTTCAGTCAAATGTATGACAAAAACATGTTAAGACATGCTAACTTGAACTGTTTATATTTAACAATATTTGTTTCAGTAAGTAACATTTTGGTTACTAGATTGAAACTAGTCTTCACTAGCTACTGATAGAAATTTTTCATCCTGACCTTCTACCCCCCCCTCCGGTGAAAGAAAGTAGTAATAGATACGGAGGGTTCAGGTCTTCTTCACAAATGCTAGCGTGTACTATCGACAACACTTCTTGGAGATATTTGGACGCCATAAACCTCATCATCGCTTGACTTTCCTTGGAAATGAGAGTCGATTTCATTTAATTAGATGTACGTATGCATGCATGTATGTATATATGTATGTATGGATGGATGGATGCATGTATGTATGTATATATGTATGTAAGTAGTACAGGGCCCACTATGCTACTTATGTTTGTATGGATTCATGTATGTATTCATGTTTATATGTATTCATGTATGTATTTCACTAGAACAAGAAGTGATAAGAGACACTAAAAAAAAACAGCCCGCGGCAGAAGCAGAACACATAACAGAGGAAAGGTCAAGAAGACGATAAAAGATCAAAAAGGAGCTTAAAGGAGAGTATGGGTCATCCTCTCCGATGAGTGGATGAAATTGGCAAGACAGAATGAACACTTTCAAAAGTTACTGAACAGAGCACCGGTTATAGCCTTAATCCCTCGAAGCCGCAGCTGACATTGACATCAGTCTGGAGGACATCACTGACACTGAAGTCAGACAGTGCAAGGCCTAAAATTGTGAAAGCTTATGGTGAGGACAGCAGCTGCCCCAAAAAGATACATAAACACCAAAGATCAACAGAGAAATATTCCACAAGATATGGCTGACCAAATAAACCTACACCGAGTGGAAAAAACTGGAATTATCGTCAATTTAACAAAACAAGGTCCCCTTGTGGACAGTAAGAACTGGAGAGGAATCACCGTTGTCCTTCAGGAGCAAAATATTCAGTAGAATCATTCTCAAGGGGATTATCGGCAGCCTTCACCGTGACACCCTCTGGAAAATAGTCTGGTTCTATAGTGTCCAATTGAAGATTGTAAATAACATAAAACATCTTTTGCACCATGACTTCCGGAATAAAGTCATCTGCGACAACTATCTCACAGAATATTTTAGCAACACAGGCAAGAATCAATGCTTCATCCTTGTAACCTACCTCGTCACTCTCGCTATTGACTTTCTGATGAAAAAGACAAGTGTGGACGAAAAGGTGGTGAAAGGCGGACAATGATTTCATCACCAAAGACTACCGATGACATTGAATTGTTTCCAACTCGGCATATAGATACGCATGTAAAGAGAGATACTCTTAGTAACGGAAAATATATTCACATAGGGAGATAGCCATAGAGATAAGATTAAACATGGACAGTAAGAAAACCAAATTACGGACGAAGAACCAAACAACCAAATTATTATATTACTGTGAATAATAGAACAAGAGAGAATGTAGAGGAATTCACATACCCTGGAAGAAAAATGTCCAGAGACAGACTCAGAAAGAGAAGCGGCAACAAGAACTAGCAATGCAAATCAAATCTTCGGTATGGTGAAATACATAAGAAGTGTAACAACACGGACTCAAAATTAATCTGAGGATTTACCAAAGCAAGATTATTAGAGTGCAACTGTACGGCTCTGAATGCAGGAAACTAGTATCAAGAATAGCAGGAAAGCTCGAAAGTTTCCAATAAAAGTGTCCGATAGGGTTAGTTACATCGTCTGTCTAAACAGGATGAAAAATGAAGACATTCATCAAAGAACAGAATTAATATCACGTGTCCAGATTTTGAAGAAAGGAGATGACGATCGCTGGTGCATGTAACTGAATGTGACTGGATGCACCTCCCAGAACATCCGTCCACTGGACCCCAATGTGAATCGAAAGAAGGGTCGGTTGAAGAGACTTCGAAGAGAACTATAGACCAGAGGTGAAGCAATGCGACCTTAGATGGACCACAGACAGTCAGCAGTAGTGCTCGTTCGTCTACGCCTTATGTGTCACACAAGGCATGAGTAGGGACGAGTGAGTGAGTGATGTCTAGCGTATAAATAAACAATCTTAACCTTTTCTTTTGGTAGCACAGGTGAGTGCTGGATAATATATCAAAAAGCGGGTACTAGATAGTCGAAGGTGTGCGTGGGATTTTAATCAAAATGTGGGTACTGGAGAGCACATTGTGTGTGTGTGTGTGTGTGTGTGTGTGTGTGTGTGTGTGTGTGTAGTATCTTAAACTTTTAACATTAGCATTCCCACGCTGGGCGGGGGGGGGTGGGTGGGTGAGTGAAGTCCATAAAGCACTAGACTTGTTTTCCATATGGAATGCATGCGAGGTACAATTCGGCCCTATTTGACATTCTAAATTACACATTGTAGTATACTCTACTGTAGTTTACCATATAAACCCCATCTAAGGTGAACCAATTCAATAAATGTTACTATGTGCTCCAAATAATAAGATTATGAACAGTTTTGATTTAGAATTTCACTTAAGGGGCATATCGGCAGCCACATGTTAACCCACGGCGTAATGTTAATTCCCGTAAGGGACCCAGTTTACGCATATTACTACTGACATAATCTTATTATTATTATTATTATTATTATTATTATTATATATATATATATATATATATATATATATATATATATATATATATATATATATATATATATATGATCACTTCCATGAAATCATCCAACAACCCGATTCCTGATTCCGAAACATGATTAAGATAAAACTCGAAATAAATGGGCTTCTTTCCTACTAGCCGTTACTGACGTTTAAATACAAATTGCTGAAGCACTCATCTCTTAGAAATAAACTAAATATCAACAATGAATACAAATTATCTAAAATTGAATCTGACATGATACTTCAAGATAAATCTAACACAGGACAATCCCTGTTTACCACGACGAAATCACATATCGAAGATCGCGTTTTTTTCCCGGAGAATAACTCATCCTTTAAAGATCCCAACAAGTCAATCAGGACTTCAAGCGCCTAAAATGACGCACAATAAATTATCGTCCACAGACCAAGTCACGTCTAGCCATTGCCTTCCTGCATTTATTTCACCATTAGTTCTAACTCTACAGAGACAGAGAACAGTCTACCAACATATAAACAATCAGTCTAAACCACCTCCTTCCATAATATCAGTTAACTATAATGGCACGAACTTCCATTCACTATTTCCAGATTCAGGCAGTATCTAGGTCTGCTTCTCTCAAAGCACAAACCCCCCAAAAATTTAATTTACCAAAATATGGTTCCAATCAGCGAACAATGACTTCTAAAATTTCCTCTGACTTAACTCTGCACATGATCAATGCCAAAAAACTTATCCATATTAAAAGACCATCTGTCATCAGATTACTATCACGCAATCAAATTAGAATCCCACTATGTACATAGCCGCTGGGTACAGACAAATCAGATTTTATCTGCGCGACTTCTGTTTCTCGCCCCGTTGACGTTTTGCTTTAACCCATCCAGTTGCAGTCACGGAAAACAACTGTTACCCCCCCCCCCATCTTTCTTTCATATCGCCGCTTCTGTCTGCTAGGGCGACGACAAGCCACCTCAAGTTACAGCTTTTTGTCCTGAAAACCTCCCAATAACATTGCATTTTGCAAGGAGATCTCAATTATATACTAGGTATTTTTTGTGGTTTCTCAACATGGAGCAGTCCTTCACCTCTTCCTTAATCGCGTTCCTAAATATACTGGCAATGCAGCCAAAGCAAAGCGTATTTTTATCAAAATATTCACTCTCGCACAGTACAAGTCACAAGAGACAGAACATCATTGTCCATTTAGGAGAGTTATCTATGCTTCAACTTAATAACGTGTATAGCGCCAACATTCGCCTTTCACAGCTGGTGGTACTGATGTACTCGTTCTAGCGATGTCTGCGTTATCACAACCCCAACCCTCAATAGTCTTTACAATAACTAGGCAATCTAATTACCTCCCGTCGCAACATCGCATGACTATTACTTTGTAATAATTTTTTTCAGGTTGTTATTGAATAACAAGCAAACACATGTAGCGAGATGCAAATGTGTTATTATAGGATCTTAGTAAATTCAGTATCAAGCGATCAGCTTAAAATATATAACGGGGGGAGGGGGCAGTATAGGTTGTCCAGTAAAGTCATCTTGTCCTTGGTCGCTACTCAAGAACATACAAGCCCAAGGAGAGATCTCGCTTTGTTTCAAAACGATATCTATGAAATTTTAATAGTTACGGTGTCAAAATTTCACAGGTGGGGCGTGGTTGGGTGGGAATGTATAATTAGACTAATAAAGTTTGATTGCTAGTGATCGCTGTTCAAGTATATGTAGACCAATGTATGAAGTTTTAGATTGCTGAGAACGAGGCAGTACAGTCAGAAACGTAATTTTTAAGGACAGCATGTCAAGATTTAAGGTTTATTCATCGGGTGAGGGGAGATAATGAAAACTGCAGAGATGGATATTTAATGGATACAATGTCAAGCTATTGCTTATTCAAAGCATAAAGGGTCTGAGTCAAAACTGTAGTTATAAGAATTTAATGGATACGATAGCAATCTTTTAGCTTTATATTACCAGAGCTAGGGCAAATGTGATCTTGGTCAAATCTGTATCTACAGAAGCTCAATGGAAACAGAGTGGGGCTTCAAAATGGCTAATGCATTTTCATAATGGTTCTTTACTGGTTAATCAAAGGTTAAAGCACAGATTCATTAACCTCGCGTGTGAAGGATTTCATCGCGAATTATTCGGATCATTTCTATTCGTTCGAACTATTTGGCTAGGGAAAAATCAATATTTTTACTTTGCTGCTATCCACCATGTGCCATGTTACATTCTAGGCTGACTGATGCACCCAATGTTCCCACGTTAGTAGCACCATGCATCGACTGCGCATTTTTTTTTTTTTTAATTAGTAGAATCGCTGCATTACATTCTAGATATAATATGCCAGTCATAAGCGGGCATGTCCCACCAATATGCAAGACGCAACAAAATGAACATTTTCTTAACAAGAGTATATATATAAGCAGCAGGGAGGGTGAACAGACAACTTTGTACGAGACCTTATTTTACAAAAATAAAGGTTCCTACAGGGGCTGAAAAATAAGGTCAATAATGATAAACCGAACCCTCCTAACAATATTATTACCGTATAGTTTGAAAAAACGGATAATAAATCATTTTAGTTAGCTCATTTTTGTTACTATTTTTGACATTTGTTATAGTGCATTTAGTTTACTCGGTAGGTCACTCACTTTTTGTCATTCACCCTCCCTGCTGCTGTAATTCTTGATAAAATCACAGATTAACCAAAGATTTTATTCAGACCTATACGACATCTGGATCTTGGGTCATGAAGATTTATTGTTATAAATCCGAACGGAGCAGATTGTGCTTTTGAAAAGAAGTTTTTAAACTTAATCATGTCCATGTCCCCTGAACACCAAGTATAATACATATTCTGTAGAGTATAATTATCTACTCCATTAAACACAACCAAAATATTGCAGTTATCTCTGATCACTTTAGGTATCTGTGTATATCGTTGTGTAACATAAATCACGTCAGTATTTTTGTGACGACCTCGAGAAAATATTCTAGCTGGATTAGATTGTTTGTCCAGCATTACATCATCGTATACTACGAGATTATTAATAAATCCATTTAGGTCATCTACAGATGGGGCTTCATCAATATCGGTGATAAAGTCAACAACATCGTCTCCGTCTTTATTAACTGATTTTACTTTTTCATTAAAATCTTTAAGTACTTCGTAACAGTGTTGATCATCTACGGATGGTGCTACTAAATACAATTTACTCCATTTTAACCATCGCATTATTAAATTTAATAATAGTTGTGTTTTACCTGATCCAGATGGACCTATTATAATCATCCTTATCGAATTTGGTAATGCTGGATGATGCTTTACCGGTTCCTGTTCTCGTGTCGCCGAAAAATCAATTATATCCATATTATTAATAACATGAGTCTATATTGTGTTCGATGTAGATTATCTACACCCACCACTGGACTGACAACAATAATAACAAAAAATAAACGACGTGCATTAACAGGTAAATGTGTAAAATGCGGCACGAAAAAATATAAATTTATCTCCATGTCTGATTCAGGGACAAAGACAGGTGGAGATATAGCCGCTTTATTAGGAAAATTACCTGGAACTCCGTGGGCTAAATATCCTGGGGAAAAACACTTACCAGGATATAATTATTGTGGTCCTGGAACCCGACTTGACATCCGACTTGATGATCAAGATCAACCAAGACCAGGAGAGCATCCAGTAAATAAGATTGATAAATCGTGTCATGTTCATGATGTTGCGTATAAAAGTAAAGATTTACAACAAAGGCATCTCGCAGATGTAAAATTGATTCATGCATTAAATTCTATACCTAATAAATCTGTCAGAGATAAATTAGCTACTTTTCTAGTAAAATCTGCCATGAAAGGTAAAATAATGTTAGGGGCTGGTAATTAATTATATAAATATTATAATGGAATCCATTTATTATAGCCCAAGAGGATATTGGAGAGGCAAATCAGCGATTACTAAATTATCTGAAGCAGCAAAAGTCTCACGTTCTGTTGCTGCAGCGTGGTTAGCACGACAGGCAATATGGCAAATTTATCTACCACCACCTAAAAATATTCAATATTCACATTTTGATGTCAGCGTCCCTAATGAGGTTCATCAAGCAGATATTTTGTTTTTACCACATGATACTGTTAAAACACGTGGACGAAAATCACGCACATACAAATACGCATTAACTGTCGTTGATGTTGCAAGTAAATATAAAGATGCTGAACCATTATCAACAAAGACAGCATCCGAAGTTGCATCTGCATTTGAACGAATTTATCATCGAGGACCTTTGCGATGGCCACAATTATTACAGGTTGATCCGGGCAAAGAATTTCTTGGTGCAGTATCATCGTTGATGAAGAAACATAACGTTAAAATCAGACGAGGACATACTGAAATTCATCGTGATCAGGCAATTGTTGAACGGTTTAATCGAACACTTGCCGAGCGGTTATTTGGATACCAATATGCAAAAGAAATATCTACTGACTTTAAATCCGGTGAGAGATCTCGTGAATGGGTTGCGAGGTTACCAAGTGTGATATCTGCATTAAATAATGAAATTACTCGTTCAACTTCCATGAAACCTTCTATTGCGATCACAAAAAAATATATACCCCGTAGTAATGACAGACAACAACCTCAACCAGTATTAGGTAATGCAACTGTAAGATATTTATACGAACCTGGTGAACTTGAAGGTGGTAAAAAAAGAACAACCGATCCTATCTGGAGCGTGACTACACATACAATTTCTAGTGTGGTTAGATCCACTGGTAGACCTCCAATCTACAGATTAGATTCTACCGCACCTCAACGTGGATTTGTACGTGAACAATTACAGGTAATCCCTGAAGACACACAATTACCACCACATACAATTACATAACCAGAACCAGGGCGTGCAGCGCCCCGACGTCGATTACACTCGAGACAGGTCAGCATCACATTATCACGTGTATGACCAAGATCACTATTAATTCTGTCTACGGTAAATTGTCTTGGATTATTATTCGAATATTGCCACAACATATTACAGTTGCAACTTGCGCAATTATTATTCTGTAGTTGTTTTAGTTTTATAATAAATTCAACATTAATATCAAAATCACGATTATTTTTTTTGTCACACTGCTTATAACCAGATAATTTTTTTCTTATTACGTCATCATTAACAGTCTGATCATTATTTTCTGTAAAATTCATAATAACCCTATGTAGTTGAGATATTCTTCTGACTCTAGAAACTGCGAGATAGACTAAATTCGACCATTCGATCCGATCATCTATAATCCAAATATTTGTATCAGAAATAGTTAACCCCTGTGAAGAATGGATTGTTATAGCATATCCTAATGTCCACGGTGATTTATTCATATTCAGCGCATTCTCAACGACATTAATATCGACTAAAACAATATCATTCAAGACAAGATTCTGTACTCGGACACTTTCAGTATCTCCACCAGGAATTTCAACATCAATATTCTGTCGTCGAGTATCTGCTGGGCGATAACACAAAGGTACAGGTAGATCTGAAAACTTTTCTTTATGTAACAGAAATAATTTATTCTGTAGTTCATCACGAACTATCTTTCTACTTGCAACTATTAAATCAGTGGGATTCCATAAATTTAGAAAATCACTCATAGAAGTCTCTGGAATTACTCCTCGCATTATTTCACATTGTACTCTGTCTGGTTGTAGTCTGATTAGTCTTTTAAATTCCTTCAGTGGTTCATCAATAGCTCTATGATCATCATTTATTTCTTCATAATAATCTACATTATTCTTCAGCCATTCATGTGGAGACTCTCAACAAAGGGTGGTGGTTGACCATGATCACCGCACATTATTATAGCAGTATTTTTCGTCAATAACCATTCAAGAAATGTTTTTAATATTTCTAACGGCACCGTGCATATCTCGTCCCAAATGATAATTTTAGGTATATATTTTTCACCCATTCGTTCGGGAGTCCATGTGTCTCCACACCATCTAAAGAAACTATGATAAGTACACGATTTTACTCCTCGTTCTTTTATTTCTCTGGCTAATTTATGTGTCGGAGTCAAAACAATTATATCTGAATTATTATTCATGAATAATTTAATCACACGAGTTGTTTTACCTGAACCACCGCATCCATTAAGATAAACAGTTTTATGTCTAGATACAGGATCATATACAGATGGTGCTGATGATTTTGATATTTGGTTATTATTTTTGTGATATATTTTCTTAATTTCAACGTCGGCAGATTCAGAATAACTAAGTATATTTTCTTGTTTTATGCTCCATGACCCCCATTCACCATTACAAAGTAGTGGTTTTAATAAATCCGTATATTTTTTATTTATATAGAACGAATCCGTTGCGACTCTGACAGCATCACTAGAAAATCTATTTATCATAGACAGTAGATATATAGAAACATATGCCAACATAGATGATCTTAAATGAGTAAACTGCGGTGAGTCACCATCAAGATAACTCACAATTGTACCTAGTTTGGTTCCGTCTGACAAATAAGCATTACTCCGATTTATAAATATGTTTTTTTCTGTTGTATCAGCAATTATAAAATCGAGTTCAGCATCGTCCATAATTAATCTTGTACAGTATCTTTTATGATCATAGGCTCCTCCTTGAGTAAATTTACCAATTATCTTTCTACCAAGATCTTTTGCAAGTTTTTCATCATGTTCGTCTCTGCATTTACGTATATTATTAGTAATTTTAATAATATCATCTTCATTAAGATTAGGGAATTCTTTCCTGACATCATCAATATTAAATCTATTTGGTTCTGGTAACCAAATTTGTTTCTGTGGACTATATGATATAATCGCCTCACTCACCTGTAAAGATATTAAAATTCCAACATCAAGCATATATCGCAATAGTACTATTGGAACCCAACATCGCTCTGAAAAATGTCTTCCAAACCAAGTATAAGTAATCGGATGGAGATTTTCTGCAAATTCGAATGATTCTACATGAGCAAATCCTGTTAAATCAAAATCTGGTAAATGTCCGTTTATTGCAATCCTGGTCATCTCGTGTGATGGATGTCCGAATCTCTTAAAGTATTTAGAACATTCTCCGTATCCAAGAAAACTTCCAGGATAACATGCTACCATATCGACGGATATAACGTCACTATAGTTGTATTTAGTATTCCATAATCCTCCGTGTCCATATTCTACGCAACTTTTATGAATATCTTCAAGAAATTCCGATCGTGTTGGTTTCCATAAATTTTTCTCCTGAGCGAAATGAGCTGCTACGGATGGAACTGTAAAACAATTATTTAATAATTGTCTAATTTTGACATCGTCTGAAGTATATTTCAGCGCAAGATTTTCCATTTCTACATTAAGAGATTCTGTACGGTAAATATCACCGTTAGGCCGTACAAACTGATCGTAATTATCATATTCCGAACTCTGAAATAACCAAACAGACACAGGGTCACTTTTACTGATATTTCTGATAAAATCAAATATATGACCATCATAAAATTTAACTTTTCTATCTCGTGGAAATATTGTTACTGCTGAGGTCCATGCGTGCGAATTATGATCAATAATATCTATTGGAGCTCCTCTTGATTCATATTTTGTTTTATATAAAATCTCTCCCGTCAGCGTTTTTACAGTTATTGGAAATCTTAATTTCTTTTCTAGTTCAGCGACATCTTTGATAGATGCTCCGGTATCTTTAACTGATTCTGCCCATGTATTTATTTTTTTACGTCGTAAATCTGTTAAACCATTACCACGTATCGCATTTGTAAAATGTTCTGTAACTCGTTCAGCTACACAGTTTATTCTTGATTCTGACAATTTCATAGGTTTTAGATCCCCGACATCAGGTTTATTATTCAACGGAAATATTCCATATACAACTGCAGTTGCTGGATAACTCTGTATATAATATAATTTGTCAACACCTGTTAGTATTCCGGGTTTAGATTTATTATTTAAGAGAACAATATTATTTCCTGATTGTATATGTACTGGATCGCGTTTGTCACGAATAATCCAAATATCTTCTTTTGTATTTACAATAAATTTTATTAAAATAAAATATTTTTGATCATCAAGGTGATTAATAATTACCTTTCCTCGTTTGTCATTCATCATATTAGTAACATTTCCGACTCTGAATGTTGACCATACATGAGCAGCACCATCGTCACGAAATTCATTTTTTGCTTCACGAATACGTTCGATTATATCCTCATCTGTTAATGCCAGATCTTGCATCAAAGTACTAAATTTATATTCTGATAATCTGTCAAGATCAAATCTGGATATCTGAGGTTCAATTGCCGATAATTCCTCCATATAATTAAGACAAGTATTTAAATTAAAATTTTAGTATATATATAATGATTGAAACAAAGAACAAATGTGTTTGGCTCAGAATTGGATATACTTCTCTTTGTAATAAACCGTGTGTGAACAAATACTGCGGATATCATGCACAAAATTTCAAAAATGGAAGTACAGGACCAATACCGTGTATTCAGTGTGGTGTTGGAGTCAGAGGAAAAACTCAATTGTGTCTAAAATGGGGCGGAAAAAAATACAGGGAATTAAAACGATATTATGACAAAAAAAATAATACTGACTCTCCTATAAAGACAGAAGAAGATTATCTGGTCAGATTTCAAAATAATGATTTAGACAAATAATATTATATATAAATGGAGCAAAACGAATTTGTGAAACATCCAATAATAAAAAATTATGAGGCGTCTCGAGATGGTGTGATCAGACACTGCAAATTGAAAAAACCAGTCGGTAATCTTGATAAATTTGGTTATTTTAAATTTCGTGCTGAGGGAAAAAATTATCTCTCACATAAATTCATATTCGAATGTCATTTTGGGGTCATCAAAGATGGGCTTGTAGTTGATCACATTGATGGAGATCCCCAGAATAATAATCTATCTAACCTGCAGGCTATTACACAGTCAGAATACTGCACGTGGAAATACTGGAAAATATCCCAAGATCCCGAGGTCGGTTATATCCATAAATATACAGACAGGACAGGAAATAACTTTCCCATCAATTAATGCGGCTGGAAAATATTTTGGCATTTGCATGCCTTCAGTAAAATGCGTTGCAGATAATATTACTAGATCAGCATATTCAATAAAATACGATCAGTGGATAATATTTGAATATATCTAATTCTGTGTTCCTAATAAATAAATTGTATATAGTTCGACTCTATTTTACCCTCACCGTCGCTGCTTTCGGTGTCACTCTCACTTTTGACAGAATCAAATAACATAATCTTTCTCAATTGCATTACACGATTATCCACGATCTTCTTTTTCTCGTATTCACGAGATAGTTCGGATCTGATATTTTCGATCGAACGTGCAAGAGGCGCAAATAGTTTTACCTGTTTTTCATCTACCATTGCCAATGATTCTAACATAGACTGATAAATTGATTTTACAAATTTATAATTGGATGGTAATGTGTATTTATTGTCAATTTTTCTTTGTTTTAATATTTCATAATCGCATAATATTTTTTCAGGATCAAGATTATCAGAGAGATTTATTCCGTTATGCTTTAATTTTTTAATAGCAGAAATAATATTATATATATTTTCTTGGTTCATATGTAATAATTATTTCTTTAAAATAAAATAGCATCGTTCCGAATACTGTCGACACTCATCAGCCATAGGAATCGAACCACGGTCGTCAGCATCATAGTTGCAACAACTTACCCGGCAGATTTCAATTTCTGGTAAATTTCATGATTTAGTCGTGTAATTATACCCGACGGATTTCAATTTCTGGTAAATTTCATGATTTAGTCAGGTAATTATACCCGGTGGATTTCAATTTCTGATGAATTTTCACAGAAAAAATAATAAAATAATAATATTTACAGATTTTTCACAGATTTCCACAGAAAAATAATAATAATTTCAGAAAATCTAACAGATTTTTCACAGATTTCAGAAATCTAGCAGAAAAATAATAAAATAATAATATTTTCAGATTTCTGCCAGAATCAGCAATTATTTTTTCCCTTATTATATTAGGAAATATTTAATCAGACGTTCTACGAGCGTATATACAAATTAATATTAAGAGATTCTTGTCTTAGATCCAAAATGTTTCCTGCCTGGTCAGTGAGTTTGAAATTTATTCTTGTCAGAAATGGATTATGAACTCGCAGGTACACGGGGTTAATTGGTTCAGACACAATTAACCAACCGGGGGGGGGGGTCTTTAGGGCTAAATGAATATAGTATATACCCCTGTTTCACAGTGCCACTGCGGTGATTAGATTTTGAAAGATCTACTTGATAACTATCATCAATTACGTCACATACCAGATTAACTGCAATTGTTGTTGTTATATTAACAATACCAGGTGAGATATGGCGACCTCCACCGTGTGGATCATTATTATATTTAAGAATGGTTGGTGTAGGTATTAATTTTTTCCATGAATCACATATTCTTTTAAAGTGTTCATCAATAAGATCATTAACTGATTTCTTTAGCTCTTCAGAGTTAAATCCAGGAATTATAAATGTTGATAGTTGTTCTCGCTTAATTCCGAAATGTTTTAGAAATATTGTTGTGAACAGAATATTTAGTTTAACACCTCGAGGTGGACCGTCTTCATTAACTATATATAAATTTTCATAGCGTTTATCTGCTGCTATGTTCACTAATCTTTTTTCTCTGTTAACAATAATATCATTCATGAAATCTAGGTCTGAAGCAACTTGATTCAAATGTTGTATTATTTCAATTATTTGATTTTTTAAGTCATCGTTGTAGGAAGTGCTAATGCTGGAAAATAAATTTCTTAGATTATTAAGTATACGTCCGTGTTCAGACTTAATTGTACTAGCATATGAATTTATTTCATCAACATCAAGTATTATTATTTTACCTTTTTTACCATCAACTATTTTTGTAAAATGGGTTTCTGTTTTATCTATATAATGTATAACCCCATCATCAAAATGTCGTCGCCATGGGTAAGCATTTTTTTCTGTTCGATATTCTGGAGGTTTTATAAATTTTTTAACATCTATGACAAAATCAGATCTCTGTGGTTCTGGTGGTCCTTGATAAACCGGTGGATATTCAGGCCAACCTAATACTGATCTGATCGAACTTTGATAAATATCTACGGAGTAATCAGGAGAATTTATTTCAGTAACCGCAGATAGTGTTGGTTCGTAGACAGTAATTGCTATTTTTGATTCTTTTCCTGTAATAGATTTAATTCTGCGTTGGAACTCATCATTAATCTGTTCTATTTGATAACTGCCCGTTGGAATAGAAACTATTTGCCAATCAGGAGTTCCATCAGACTTATTCTTATTAGCGAATATTAATGAATTATTTGGTTGTAGTCCACCAAATGGTTTTGATCTAATGTTGGGCCAGCTATAATAAACTCGTAATTGTGCTAATGCTATTTCTTTTGCAGGAATTGCGGTTGGAAAATTGACACTAAACTCAGGATTGGTCGAACTTAACGATATCATCGTAGTTTTTGACGGAGTTGTATTAGTAACGATCTGCTGAAGTAACTCCCTGTCTGTCATTATTATTACCATTATTATTTAATTCGTTAAAATCATTAACGATCACTTTAAAAGCGTCATCATAGGTTTTCATCATCATCGCGAATTCAGTATCAGATATTTCACCATCACTGACACACGAAGAAATATATAAAGATAATTTAGAACATGCATCTGCCACTGTGTGTAATTTAATCATATAATCGTGCAATTTAGCATTTGTACAAGTATGTATCTTTTTGGTTATAATACCTAGAACACCAGCAATAGTTGTTGATGCTGAAACAATAATGGTTATAATAGTAGGTGCTGTCATCGTCAATGTTGATAATAATCCTGTTCCAGTAATAACAGCAGAAACCGAGTAAACAACTACATCGATAACAACTATACATCTTTTGTATTTTTTTATTTTCGTGTTATAATAGTCGATAAAATTATTTAGTTTAGTCAGACGCTCACATACTTGATTGCATCTGTAAAGTTGAACGTCAATGCGAGACTGAGGTTGATCCATTATTATTATATTAAGTGACTAATTATGGTATTTCAACCACAGCCACAAATTCCATATGCCACCAATAAGGCACTGAGTTTATTGTTTGATCATATATTCTCAGTATAAATATTTCTTCAACATCTTTTCTTAACAATATAGATACAACTCCAGAGAGAGAATCAGTTGAATGACGCAATATATATCTGTTAATTATAGCAAATCTTTCATCACTAAATACGGACAGCCTGTAAATACCAGTAATTTCTGCGGTATATTTGATAGTATTATCTTGTGGTGTCCATGTTGATGGTCCTGATGCTACTGTGTATACGATATTTTTAATTTGTCCGTGTGGAATTTTAATCAGATTAGTTTTTTGAACAATATTAGGTATTCCACTGGCAATATCATTAAGTTTCGTGTTAATGTCGGCTAGTTTTATGTCAACGGTTGGTGGATCACCAAAAAATTCTTTAAAGGGTTGTTTGTTTACATTTCTACGAAAATTTAAGAACATTTCTATGTATTTAGATAATTCAGCACTAAGTGTAGTAATTTCATCACCGATTGTTTTTAACGAAGTTGAAATAGGAATTTCCTTATCATCAACGTATTTCTTCGTCGCAGCATCAAAATCATAATCCGGTGTTCTAAGATTATTAATGCCATTATTATTCATGTCGAGAAATGCACGCATTATACCGCGGTTGGTCAGTAGGTACTTAGATTCTTGATCGTCGACATATTTCTTTGTTGCGGCGTCTGTATCTGCGGTTGGATTTCCAATGTCGGTGATTTTATTTTGATTCATATTAATGTTTCCGGTAAATACATCGCCGGATTTCTTAATATAATTACTGAGTGATGTACCAGAATCTTGTATTTTACCTTGATCGGCAAAAATAACTATTATCAACGACTGCAGTTGGAATTCTTATAAGAACATCTGATAGTTGTATATTACTTGTTTTTAATCGTCCTTGTTTATCCTGAAAAACAACTACTTCATTTTGATCCACACTTGCGAGATTTAATAAATCATCAATTTCATTTCTGAGTTGATCAAGAGTTGCATACTTAGATAAATCAGCCTGTTGATGACCTCTACGGGAAGATCTTCCATAAATATCCACCATTATATTTACTAATGTCTGTTTAAATGTGACGTCGTAGTATATTCATGTACAACTTTGTGGGGGGGTTTTGTTGATTTTGATATAGCATCAAGTACATTAAGTACTTCTCGACCACATATTGGTGGATCGGTTAATGTTTGTGTAGGTAATGTTGAATACCATATTGGAATACTTGGATAGCAACTAATATACTTTAAGAATTCTTTTGGTGGAGCTAGTCCATATGAATCAAAATAAATAATTCCACGTGGATCAATTGCATAAGCGACCCAATGCGTGCCTGGACCAGAATTTTCATCGATATTAATAATACCTGTTTCAATATTGTTTGGCTGTTTTGGTAATTGATCACGCATGAAAACTCCTCTAAAATTTTTTATTTTTAATTTTTTAGCAGCATCTAGTAAATCAAAATTGGACATAGGAGATATTAGTAAATTGTCCCTGGTAATCTTAGGCCTTTTCCGTACCAGTGTGGGGTCCCTGGTAATCTTGGACCCCTCCCCCTTTTTTTTGGTGTTCGTTTTATTCCTTGTCCGGTTGCTTTCTTTAATGCCATTCCAGCAGCAGTTCCAACAGCACCTAATGCAGCTGCCTTTGCAACAGCTGGGGCTGCAGCGGCAATTAATGCTGGTATAGCAGCAAGAAGTGGAAATATACCACCCGTCTTAATAATATCTTTAATGGCACCCGCAGAAAGATTCAGTTTTATACCTTTATTTGATTTTTTGCTTCATTGAAATACCCGAGCTGACGTTCTGTAAGAGATAATTTATTTGAGCCGCTCATCTGATCTTTCTTTAGCAATATTTTTAATCCGCATTTTTTGATGCTGATTGTATCCTTTTAATCTGACCAGGAGTCAGACTAACACTAACATTATTATACGACATTATAATATTTATAAATAATCTAATTACATGTTTTCTACTGGAGCATCAACGACTCTCATTCGTCCACCAGCACCTTCAAGTAATATCGATTTATCGCTGAGTATGACAGCAATTGCCCTGTAATTAGGGATAGCTCCAATATCTCTATTAACATGAGCTCGAAAATGTATATCGACTACAGATTGTCTGGTTAAATCTAAATGTTCGAGCGAAAAATAATAAATTGGGTATAAGGTTGTAAAATCCAATTGTGATATTTGTAAACCAGTATCAACATTTTGATCACGTCCCATGAACGTCATCAGACGGTGATATACACGTGCTACATGATTTTGTTCAAAATTCAGTAAAATATCTTCGGATGGTTCTTGATGTCCATTTATTCTTAAGGAAACTTCGGAAACACCAAGATTATCAAATATCATAATACTACGTGTTTGATCATCCACCCGTTCAGCATCTTGAAATGCAATAAATATATATCGTGGTGCAGAAACACCTTGTTGTGATGCTATTTGCCATGTAAATAAACCATTAATATTACTCTGGATAGCATCTGTGGTCATTGTTAACCACGATAATGCTGATTTACCACCTTGATTCATAAAAGAGAGTAGACGATCTTCTTCAGTTATTGATGGAGTCATCACCGGCATCCATAATGAAAGTTTTGTCAGAATTACTTTGCCAGGATCACCAGCGAGTCTCCATAATGCATCGTTGTCGGTTGCTTTTCGTACAAGTACAACTGTATGCTTAGCTCCGAAAATGACTTTTCTGACATTTCTACAAAATCCAAATATATGTGATAGTGGAATCACACATGAAAATGCTCTTCTTCCACCACGCAACATTGCTCGACGTGATCTAAATCCTAAGTTGAAATCTGGATCTACATTAATAATCATACTTTGTACATCCGCATTGGCGTTTCTAGCAAAATTTCTTGGTTGTCCTATTTCATATTGTCGATACTCTGGAGAATCAGTTGTATCCTTTGCAAACATCATTGATGGACCAGTTGATCTTGAATAATCATCACTATATCTTGCAAGACCAAGTATTGTTGTTGCAACGTCGACGTCCTTCTGAATAGATTCAATATTTTTTCCGTCAATCATGTACGTTGCACTGTCAAATAATGCCATAATACCATTATTAACAAAACCGACATTAACATCGTCTCCATATGCTACTGGTGCTGCAGGATTAGCAATATTTAAAATTTCACCTTCGACTTCAATAAATGCTTCAGCGGGTAAGAAATATCTACTTGTATCCTGAACCTGTAATTCAATTCGTCCACGCTGATCTGGAATTCGTGCGTCGTAAGAATAATACTGATAATCACGCACAGACTCATCTTTAAGTACTGGTGCGTCCATGTCAAATGCGGGATCAGATATACGTTTGGACATCTTTATTATATTTATTATCGTCTAAAACGAAGATTACTTCGGGAAGTGAGACCACTTCGGGAAGTGAGACCACTTCCTGCTATCAGACTAGCGGTTATATTTTTTTTCTTTTTCTGACATTGGTACATCAAACAAATCTGCTAGTTTTTGATTAGCAGCTTGATTTATTATTTTACTGACATTTGCAGGCATTACTTCTGTACTAGGTAATTTTACTGGTTGAGGTCGGACCGCAGGTCTGCGTATTAATCGTGTTAATCTATCTTTAATCGCTGAAAATGCTTTACCAGCAACATTACCAACAGCACCAATACCTTTTTCACGAACAACATCAATAGCTTTCATTCCCAGTTGCTTTGCGATCGGTATTGCTTTTTGGGGCTATCCTTCTAAATAGACCCTGAACAACATCACCTAGTCCATTTCCGTAGGTTGTTTTGTATACAGGTAATCGTGAATTTATTACCCTGACCATGGTTGGTCCACGTTGAGTACTATGTACGATCATTTTATTATAGTAATTGTATTTAATTACATACTCAGTCGCTGTAGTAGTCATCGGCAATTTCATTAATAAGAGATTGATAAACATCAACGTCCATGATACCACCAGTAAATAATCGTCTGCAAATATCGGCAACTTCATTAATAATTTCTGGGGAATTATTACCAGCTCGTTTTCCTCCGATGAGAATCTCCAGACGTTCAACATCAGAGATAACGTTATTTGGACATAAAGTAAAATCACCTCCAGTAGAGAGACCACTTCCTTCTTTATCCTCTCTCTCTTCCTTTATTTTTTTTTAATCTTTCTTCTATTATATGTAAAGGTTCATGAACATCAAAATATACATTAAGATGATCTGAAAATAATCCTCTTTGTACTAAATTATCTTTAATTTCTAATATTCTTTTATTCATTAAATTTACACCATAATTATCCCTCTCCATTCTAAAAATTTTTCTTGCATTTTTTATTATTAATAATTTATTAAGCTCTTTTTCAATCATTTTTTCTCGTTGTTGTTCTTCCCAAATTTTCTGTGAGACTGGCGACCACACTGGTTCTTTTATTTCTTTTGCTATCGCTGTCATTGATGGTGATGATGATCTTAATGGAGGTGGTAATGATAATGATGGTTGTATTTCCAATGTTGTTTCAGGAGCTGGTTGTAATTCCGATGTTGTTTCAGGAGCTGGTTGTAATTCCGATGTTGTTTCAGGAGTTGGTTGTTTTCTTTTTATATATTTTCGTTTTGATCTTGCTGCTCCTTCTCTTGCTTTTCTCTTCTCTTCTTTCGCCTGTATCTTAATTTCTTTCTCCTTTCTATCTCTTTCTTCCTGCATTTTAGCTAAACTATTAATTTTATTTATATAATCTCGATATTCTGGATCATCAGATTTAACTTTTTCAAAATTCGTGTTTATGCGATATATTGCTTTATACCACTGATCACGGTTTCTAATACCTTTAACGTTTTCAGGTTTCATTAATGTTTCTCTCCGACTAAAACCAGTAAAAGCAAGCACAGCTAATAGATTTGCGTCATCAATCTCCTTAATTGTTTTAACAGCATCTACAGATTAAGAGATTAGTACGTACTTTTGGACGTATGTATGTATGAATGTATGTATGTATGTATGTATGTATGTATTGTAATATATGTCTATATTTTTGCAACTCCTGGTACATGATATTATCTAATTTTTATATTTCTTATTCATGGCTGTAATGTGTACAAAATATCTTTAGCTACGTTTATCCTACGTGACTTGAGTCTGTTAAGAGTATACTATTGCACAGGATCTATAAATAGATATTTACGGAGAGAGAGAGAGAGAGAGAGAGAGAGAGAGAGAGAGAGCCTTCATACAGTCCCTATGCATATTGTAACATTTCTATTATAATTATAAATGTGCCTCTCGTGGTGAAATTGCGTTATGATATTTAGTTAACAAATTCGCTTCATGTATAAAGAAGTAAAGTGATGTATTAATTAAATTGCATTGTAAGATAATGAGCAGATTTCTGCTTCGTGAAAATTGTCAAGGTATTAAGCAGTTCAAGAGTACAATCACCTACTTGTTATGTATATGTAATTTAATTGCTTGTTTGTTAGTTTTAAATTTTTTTAAAAATTGTATTAAATTACATGTTATTGTAATGATAAGTTTTTCTACTCGATTTGATATTTTTTTAGAAATTCAATTCAGTTCTGTTTGACCTGATAAACAACCAATAATTGACACATTGTACCTAGTGGCTGACCTTGCTTCAGAAATCAGTAAGGTTTATTGTAAACAACCTTTTAATTTTTGTTTTTATTCATTCAAAGAGTAAGAACCATTGATTTTGGCTAAGGCGATACTTGAGTACGTGATCTTAGGCATGTAAATGTTTCTACGTTGTTCTAAAGAGGTGATCACGTGACCGGGAATCTGTTTTGCTTCTTAGATAGTCTTATAACTCATGTTATAAGAAGAAATAGCCAGTTGTGCTTTAAACCTTTGATGCTCAAAGGTGTTTTGTTGTGACCAGTTAGAGTTGATTTTTGTTTGTTGGAATTATTGATCCTTTTCCTGGAAAATGCTAGTGCTCATCACAATTCTTGAACAAAGGCATTTATCGAAATTAGTTCAGAAATTCTAAACTGGAAATTTTTGTTCTATGATTCAACAAGGAACTGTTGACACACAACACTTTGAAGATTATGGCATACATCATCGCCTTCCATCTTGGAAATTCATCTGGACTCGAACACAGATTCATTTAAAACTTTTCATTGACAGGACTTCTATTTTTTAATTCTTGGATTAATTTTGGATTTGATTCATACACCGTAAGTCCTTTTTCTCAATTTTACCTTGTTTTTCTAAGGAAACAAAATATATTGTTAATTTTACAAAGTTTATTGTCTTCACTCTTTTCTTGTTACTTTTGTAAGAACCTAGACACGTAACAATAAAATTGCGGGCTTGTCCGGGATAAATGAATTGTGAAAAAATATTTCAGAAAATTGTTTTTTGAAATTTTAATTCCCTAATTTTTGCATTTTTTAAATACCCAAGTATTTTTTCACATTTTTGAAATCTTTAGTGAAATCAAAAGACATTTTTACAGTGTCATCAAAAGGTGGAAATCTTTCTTTCAAATCCTACCACGGATCAGTTGGTAGATGAATTGCTTGAACTTGCTAGAAAATATGATCTTTCTGAGGCAAAAGCTTCTTTAACGAACCAAGAACTAAAAAACATTTTGGTCCAGTATTTGGTAGAAAAATATTGTTTTGGATGAAAGTGTTTTGGTTTCGATAAGTAAGTCTGTAGCAGACTCTGACATAATAGTAAAGGAATTAAAATTAAAATACAAGATGGAATTAGGGTTATAGAAGCTGGACCTTCAGAAAGATAAAGAGGAAAAACAAAGGCAGTAGCAATTGGAGAGAGAGAAAGAATAAATGCATGTACATAAAGAAGTAAAAACAAATGCAGTTACAATTTGAGAAAGAGAAGGGAGACAGACAGGAGAGAGAGAAACATATACAAATTCAATTAGATAAGGAAGAGAGAGAGAGAGAGAGAGAGAGAGAGAAATGCAGTTACAGAAAGAAGTGAAACAAATACAGTTACAGAACGAAGAGAAACAAATATGATTAGATAAGGAAGAGAGAGAGAGACAGAGAGAGACAAACAGACAGATACAAATGCAAAGAGAGAAGGAGGAGAGGGAATATCAAATTAGAATAAAAGAAATAGAACTGGCTAGTGAAAGGCACTGCACCACTTCACATTCAAAGTTTTGATAGTACTAAGAATTTTAGGTTAGTTCCCCCTTTTAGCGAAAAAGGAGTAGACAAACATTTTCCTTATTTTGAAACAATTGCTGAAAATTTGAAATGGCCAAGGGAGCATTGGACTAAATTATTACAGTGTGTACGTTTTGGCAATGCCCGAAATATCTTTGCATCCCTATCAGTACAGCGAAGTGCTGACTATGATCTGGTTAAAAAATGCATCTTAAAGGGTTATGCGTTAGTCCCTGGGGTTATCGGCAAAAATTCAGGAACTACAAAACTGAAGCTGGACAAAGTCATGTCGAATTTATAAGAGAAAAAGAGCAGTTATTTGATAGATGGTGCTTAGCCAAGAACGTTGATCAAAATTATAAAAGTCTTAGATAACTTGTATTACTTGAAGAGTTCAAGAACTGTCCCCAATGTGACATTAAGACTTATCTTGATGAGCATAAGATCGAAACATTGGAAAATGATGCTCATCCTGCTGACGAGTATTTCTTAGCTCATAACGTTCTTATTGTAGGCATGTCTTTCACTCAGTAGTTTTCTGGTAAAAAGGTATTTCAGCCTAATACTAGCTGCTCTAAAACTTAGTCTGCCGCAACGTTTAGAAATCAAGCCCCTAATAAGATTGATCATAAATCCTTGTCTCTGCCTTCGTGTACCTATTGCAAGAAGGTAGGACACGTTATTTCTGATTACTTCAAATTGAAAACTAAGCATCAGAGTCAAGACAGATCTATCCCAAATGCTCTTATTTCTTAAAGGTCAAGGTCACGGTCATGTATTGAAAGCAATACATTTGTTGGGTCTAATAAACCCCAGTCTGGAGAATGGAGTATTATGGAGATTTATGACCCGTTAATGTCGAAGGGTTCAAACTCACTCTAGGGTGATTTGGATAATCCTGTCCCTATTAACATTTTAAGGGGCACAGGAGCCTCTCAGAATCTTTTATTATCAGGTACTTTGCCTTTTTCTCAGAAGTCTTCTTCTGATGAGAGTGTTCTTATTCAGGGAGTAGAGTGCGGCTTTGTTAATGTTCCTCTCAGTTGTGTACATTTGTCATCAGACTTAGTCTCAGAACACGTGACAGTCCGAATAGTGCCTTCTTTACCAGTTCAGGACATTCATTTATTACTAGGCAACGACCTAGCTGGAGATAAGGTTGAGGTTAATCCACTTGTAACTGACAAGCCTTGTTTGGATCAGAAAGTTGATCCTGTTGAAAATGGATTCCCTGATTTATACCCTTCTTGTGCAGTTACTAGAGCTATGGCAAAGAAAGCTCTTGAGGATGATGCTGATAAGCAAATTATTCGTTTAGCTGACACCGGTATTCGTCAGGTTTTTGATGAAGTCACTTTCACTCCTTGTGTAAATCAATAAAAAGTTACTGATCACAGTGATCCTCTTTTAAGTACTCATCCATCCATACATACATGCATACATACATACATACATACATACATACGTGCATACATCCATACATATGTGCATATATATATATATATATATATATATATATATATATATATATATATATATATATATATATATGGGTATATGTGAATGTATGTATATATATATATATATATGTGTGTGTGTGTGTGTGTGTGTGTGTGTGTGTGTGTGTGTGTGTGTGTGTTTATTTATATTTCCTAGAGATTATTATATGATTGCATGTATTTATATATTTCATCTTGTAAATGCGTTAGTTGACGATGTATTTGTCTTGTTATACATTTTCCGTTCTATGTTGTGTTTCATAATCTTGTAATATGTATAATCACTATATTTATTAACCTGATGAAATCGTTGCCGAAGAGGAGTAAAGTCAGTTAGACATTCAGTCAGAGGTAAATGCATTCACTTACGTATACATGCATTCAAACATATAAACGTGTATAAATGTGTCATGTAGAAAGAATTACATATATTGTTACCCCTGTGTAAGTTTTATATTTTCTTTTCTTTACTATTTCAAAGTTAATGTTACGCACATAACACTATAGATTTGTGAAGTATTATCATCATCAAGCAAATGTTAAAAGATCAGTCCCATGCAAGGCCAAATGGTAGTAAGCCCTGACTACACATTTCTATGGTTGCTGGTATTGAGATATTTGGTTTTGTCAAAACGGTAGCTGACACAGTACTACTGTTGTATTTTTGTCACTTTTCTGTTGTATATCATCATCTTGTATTATTCTGAATTCGATTACTCTGTTGCAATCTCTGCTGAAGAGGAAAAAAAGTCAGTCAGTCATTCGTGCATTCATGCATACGTTCTCAGATAAGAAATTTTATATATATATATATATATATATATATATATATAGAGAGAGAGAGAGAGAGAGAGAGAGAGAGAGAGAGAGAGAGAGAGAGAGAGAGAGAGAGAGAGAGAGAGAGAGAGAGAGAGAGAGAGAGAGAGAGAGAGATTGTTAGGAATATGTAATTAAATTGCTTGTGTGTTAGTTTTAAATTTTTTTTATTTGATTTTTGTTTCATTACATTTTATTGTATTAATAATTTTCATTGGATTTGAATCTCCTTTTGAAAAAATCACTTGACCTGTTTAGAACGTAAAGGTTTCTTTATCACTATTTTTAATTCACCTTGGTTGAGACGTTTGTAAACATTGAATGCAAACGGTTGGCTATTAACAAGGTCATGTTCGGCCCACATGTTAGCTGAGTTGTAAAGAGCCTTTCTTTTTTAATTTATTTCCAGTGTGGGAATCTCATTCTTAGATAGGTCCATTCTAGCCTATGTGATAATTGGCATCTTTTTTTTCACAGCGCTGTTCAAATTAGTGATCACGTAGACCGTCAAATTTTTCTAATATCGCTGAATGCCTGACAAACTTGTTGTGTAAGAAAAATAAGTTCCTTTGGAGTGAAAAATGTCAGGATGCTTTTTATAAGTAAAACGCCATACTCAAACGTGCGCCGTTTCTTACAGCTGCCACTTCACATGGAAGAGAATGTCTGGACGATTTCATATCCAAGGCAAACAACTTCCATCCTTTAATAAAATTCACGGCAGAAATCTCCACCTCAAACCACGTTTTCCTAGACACAACATCCAGACTGGTAGAAAACAAACTTCTTACTTCGAAACCAACCGAGAAATACCAGTTTCTCAACCCCACCAGCTTTCATCCAAAACACTGCATTAGGAATATTCCATATAGCCAGGCACAGAGGATACGCAGAATTTGCTCCGACAATGAAACATTCCTAAAAAGGTCTGAAGAGCTGTCTAAACATTTAATTTGCCCTGGCTACGACAAGGATCTGATTGCGGAGGCAACCCAAAGGGCTAAACGAACAAACTGCGATGACCTACTGAAATATGGAGAGAAGGAAAAGGCTGATAGGATACCTTTTATCCTGACCTACCATCCATACTACCCCAAAGTAGGTAAAATCATCGCGAAACACTGGCCCATTGTGGAATCGTCGGGCGCACTAACGTTAATCCTTCCGAACAAACCTGTAGTAGCCAACCGGAGACCAAAACACCTCAAGGACATCCTAGTCAGAGCGAAGCTGAAGCCAATCACTAGTCAAGACCACCCTAGTCAATTTGGCCCCTGTGGCGATAAAAGATGCAAAACCTGTCAACATATGATAGAGACCAGGACATTTACTAGCAAGTGACTAGAGAAAAATTAAACATAGATGGTCCAAACAAAACGTGCAAAACTAAAAATGTAATTTATCTCATCACATGTAAGATATGTAGCCTTCAGTATGTCGGAGAAACTGAAAAGCTACACAAAAGGATCAACCTTCATAGATCTGATTGGGTGACAAAGAAGTTGTACAGAAGCCCGGTCGCAGGACACTTCTCCTCCCCTAGCAACACTTTCAGTGCTATAACACTTATTGCAATTGCTAACAACCCCAACTGGAGTTCCGAAACCAGGAAAGAAAAGGAATCTTACTGGATACGCCGCCTTAGAACATTGAAACCACGCGGATTAAACCAAGAAGACTAGAGAAAGACAGCCATGCCCAAATAAAACTATCTTTTGCAGCCGACACATTTTCCTTTAGAAATATTCTCTAAATTTGCTTAATTACCTACAATTACAACTATAACAATGAAACATCCGGGATGTAATTTGTGTTTACATAAATGTACACAAAATAACAGATGGCGTTATGGCTCATCGATTTCGACGTTAATACAAATATTTCCCAGTATCAGCAACACGTTGATATAAACTAGCTGAATACATTTAAAGGTGTAATTCCTGTAGAATCACCCATGTAAAGTTTTGCAAACACCACGGTTTTTCTGTTTTATTTGTTTGTCTTGTATATGTTTTGTATATGCCTTTGAAAAAGACTCATTAAGAGTCGAAAGCGCTCAGGCTAGTAAGATACTAGCTTTCCACTGTTCGCTGTCAGTTTGTTGCATTTGTCTCAACCAATTCCTGACACACGTGATCCCTTGCTGGATACAGTGTACTCGAAAGGACTGTTATTTGCCAAATGATTTGCATTCTTTATATAACCTTCGACAACTTTGTATGCACCAGCATGCACATATACATGCATACATTCATACATGAGAGTGTTGATATCTATCTATCTATCACATATTTTATATGTATGTATATACTTATATATATATATATATCTATATGTATATATTATATATATATATATATATATATATATATATATATATATATATATATATATGTTTAACCTCGTACTTCTTTGTCTTTAGTCTTCACGTATGTGCTCAGACTTTAATATGCGTTTACATACATGATTTAAAAAATTAATAAAGAATGTAACACGAGTCCTTGGAAGAGAATGGTGCTTTACGGGCTGAACCGAATTCCATGAATACAAGATAATAACATTTCTTCATTGATAATGAGGATTGTTCAAACCATCTTTGAAATTCTTCAATGATAAAAATGTTTGCGAATTAGCTGCTTTGGTGGACGTATGGGATGTCAACTTGGCACCATTTTCCTTTAGGCCCAATGAGGCGTAACATGACGTTTTGTGGTGAAAACCCTCTGTTGATATGGCTTTCCATTTTAGAGGCGCAACAATAACAAAATTTTCACGATGAATGCCATGGTGGCCATGTTTGATATCAGATTTGTACAATTTCTATGTAGTACCAATTAGTTGTATCAAGACGTCTTTTGGTGAAAGCAATATGTTGTTATGAAAAGCCATCCAAGGTGAAGTATTGATAACATTTTCAAATTGGCTATTGTGGCATTTAAATTAAAAGTCGGATCGACACCAATTTCATTCATGACTCAGTAGACATCATAAAACGTCTTTTGGTGAAACCCGCATGCTGATATTCCATTCATTGAGGAGAAATAAGAACAGACCCGGCTAGTTGCGTGTGCAAAGTGCACGATGCACACAGGCGCCTTTTCATTTCCTGTTCATTTTATTCGAAAATAAATTTGGAAAAGGCGCCAAACATTCATCACACACACAAGGAAAACACCACGCGCCGGGCCTGAATAAGAACATTTTCAAGATGGTCAATATGGCAGGCATATTGAATGCCTGGCACCATTAGGATTCAATACACACAATAAGATCTTGTTAAGTACAGATCCCATGTTGATATGAGCATCTATTTAGCATAAATAGTAATAGGAACTCTTTCTAAATTGCCATTGTGATGGCCATATAGTACTTACGACTGGCACCACATTATTTCGGACCTACTGGGCAATCATAAAAAGTCTTTTAGTGAAACCTCCAAGTTGATATGTCCCTCCATTTAAGAGGAGTAGCTACTATAAGATTTTATAAAGGCCACTTTGGCGGATATATTGGGATGTCGGTATGTTACAAATCTAAATATTATATACACCGTACTTACATGAGATTATCCATTTCCGTAAGTAAATATAACTTTTTTATTTTGTGTACATGTATGTTTCATAATGTATGGTTATTTGCATGTTTATTTCTATTGCTTCTTCCCAGTTTGTTTTGGTATAGTATGACCTCTTCTGTAACAGATAATATAAAGGCTATCAATTAACTCATTAATTTATGGAAACTTACATACATACAAACACATACATACAGAGACGTTAGATGGCTGATATATGGATCGCTAGCAGCAGAGAGGGTGAACCCTACAACTTTGTAGAGACCTTATTTTTGAAAATTAAGGGTTCCTACGAAGGCTGAAAAAAGAAGTTTTTGCCTTAATAATGAAAACTTCTTTAATTGACCAGATTTTTTCACGTACTGGTCACTACGCGTATGTCATTCACCCTCTCTGCTGCTATAAATTAAACAGCCAGTATATATATTATCAATAATGAGTATTGGAGAACCACACTCAGCTAAATTAGCTCGAGAGCGACTAGAGGCAATTAAAAAATATCTACCCGTTCGTGATTCTGTTAAGCAACAACTACAATCGCGTCAGGAATCTCAAGTTGAATTTGAAGAGGATACAAAAAATTATTTAAACCTATCACTGAGACCACTAAAGGTATTCAACCTGTGTTAGAGAAAACCGCTGAAGCAACTGGAAAAATAGCAGAAGGAACTGAAAAAATAGCAAGAAGAACAAAAAAGACAAAAGAAATTTTACGTGAACTTCCAGCCGAAATAGCTGCTGCGATGCCAGTTCCGAAAATACCTGAGGATGAAGATCAACCTGAAGGTGCTGAAATAGGTGATATAAAGGAACGTCTACCAGAACAAGAAGAAAGAATTAGTTTAAATGACAAATTTATCGAAGGTGCTATTGATTATATTAAAAATATTAAAAATTCAGGAGATTTAGCTATACTTGCTGTGAAAAGTTTCAATGATCGAAAACGGTTTTTAAAAACTGATTATGCTGATAAACCTGTACGTAGTGAAAATTGGTTCAAATGGATATATCGCATATACTATGACGTTGATCAGGCTAGAAATAGTGATCCAAGATATATTGAGTATATTCATGCAATAGATAATTATATTGCCTTCATACAATTACCGCCAGAACAAGAACAACAAATAATAAAACAACAACAATATCAACGAGAACAATATCAACAACAACAAGAACGACAACAACGAGAACAAGAACGACAACAACGAGAACAAGAACAACAAAAAGAACTAAAACTATTTGAGCAACCACAAAGTGATTACCCAAGATCACCAAAATCACGAATACCAATTCTATCTAAACCAAGTAAAAAAACACCACTGAAACCAAGTGAAGAAGAAGAATTTCAAGACGCTCCCGAAGCAACTGGAAGTGGTCTAGGAAGTGGTCTTATTACCTGTCCCAATAACGTCCTTGCTGATGTTGATCAACTAGAAATCCTCATCGGAGGAAAACGAGCTGGTAATAATTCCCCAGAAATCATTAATGAAGTAGCTGATATTTGTAAACGATTATTTAGTGGCGGCATCATGGATATTAATGTGTATCGATCCCTTATTAATGAAATCTCCGACGATTATTACAGTGATTAGATACAATTAGTGATAAAAAACAGTTAATAATAAAATGATCGTGCATGGTACTCAACGTGGACCTACCATGGTCAGGGTAATAACTTCTCGATTACCGGTATACAAAACGATCTACGGAGATGGACTAGGTGATGTTGTTCAGGGTCTGTTTAGAAGGATAGCCCCAAAAGCAATACCGATTGCAAAGCAACTAGGAATGAAAGCTATTGATGTTGTTCGTGAAAAAGGTATAGGTGCTGTTGGTAATCTCGCTAGCAAAGCGTTTTCAGCAATTAAAGATAGACTATCACGATTAATACGCAGACCGACCCGACCTGTGAAATTACCTAGCACTGAAGTGATGCCAGCAAATGTCAGTAAAATAATAAATCAAGCAGCTAATCAAAAACTAGCGGAGTTAGCTGAGATCCCGATGTCGGAAAAGGAAAAAATATAACCGCTAGTCTGATAGCAGGAAGTGGTCTTCGAGTTAGACGAAGACGATAATAATAAAGATGTTTAAGCGCATATCTGACCCCGCGTTTGACATGGACGCACCAATTCTCAAAGATGAGTCTGTGCGCGATTATCAGTAATATTCTTATGACGCACGAACTCCAGATCAGCGTGGACGAATCGAACTACAGGTTCAGGATACAAGTAGATATTTCTTACCCGCTGAAGCATTTATTGAAGTAGAAGGTAAATTTTTTAAAGCGGATAATACTGAATACGATAATAATGTTTCTTTTGGTTTTGTTAATAATGGTATTATGGCGTTGTTTGATAGCGCTACGTATATGATCGACGGAAAAAATATTGAATCAGTTCAGAAAGACGTTGACGTTGCCACAACGATATTAGGTCTTGCAAGATACAGCGACGCTTATTCAAGATCAGCTGGTCCATCAATGATGTTTGTAAAGGACACTTCTGATCACCCGGATCATAAAAATGTAACTACAGGTAATGTAAGAAATGCTGCAGGAGACGCAGAAACTCCCGCAGTAATATCAATGAACGCAAATTTTAACTTAGGATTTGCATCACGTAAAACAATGTTGAAAGATAGAAAGTTTTCATGTGCAATTCCACTTTCACACATATTTGGATTCTGCAGAAATGTCAGAAAAGTCATTTTTGGAGCCAAACACACAGTTGTACTTGTGCGAAAAAGCGATGATAATAATGCAATGTGGCACGTTGAAGGAGCTAATGATGCTGCAACTGCGGCACTTCATGGTAAAGTAATACTAACAAAACTTTCGTTGTGGATGCCAGTGATGACTCCGTCAATATCCGAAGATGACCGGTTGTTATCTTTTATGAGTCAAGGCGGTAAATCAACGTTATCATGGTTAACGATGACCACAGATGTTGTTCAGAGTGCAATTAATGGTTTATTTACATGGCAGATAGCTTCTCAGCAAGGTGTTTCTGCACCAAGACATATATTTATTGCGCTTCAGGATAATACACGAGTAAACAATCAAACAAAAAGTTTAATGATATTTGACCAACTCGGTGTTTCTGAGGTTTCATTAAGGATAAATGGACATCAAGAACCATCCGAGGATATATTACTGAATTTTGGAGATAATCATGTAGCACGTGCATATCATCGATTAATGACATTCATGGGACGTGATCAAAATATTGATACTGGTTTACAAATATCGCAGCTAGATTTTACATTGCTGTATCCGATTTATTACTTTTCACTAGAACATTTAGATTTAACAAGACAATCTGTTGTAGATATTCATTTTCGAGCTCGCGTTAATAGAAACATTGTAGATATCCCTAATTACAGAGCAATAGCTGTTATACTCAGCGATAAATCGATGTTATTCGAAGGTGTTGGTGGACGAATGAGAGTTATTGATGCCCCAGTAGAAAATATGTAAATAAACATGTAATTAGATCGTTCATAATATTAATAATGTCATATTATCACGTTAGTGTGAGTCTGACTCCTGGTCAGATTAAAA